>JAWPHD010010592.1:0-92257 GCA_037043455.1 Cyrtodaria siliqua
ACCATACAGCCATGCCACACCTACCCACACCAATACAGCCATGCCACACCTACCCACACCAATGCAGCCATGCCACACGCTACCCACACCAATACGACCATGCTACACCTACCCACACCTATACAGCCATGCCACGCCTACCCACACCAATACAGCCATGCCACACCAACCCACACCAATACAGCCATGCCACAACTACCCACACCAATACGACCATGCTACACGTACCCACACCAATACAGCCATGCCACACCTACCCACACCAATACAGCCATGCCACACCTACCCACACCAATACAGCCATGCCACACCTACCCACACCAATACGACCATGCTACACCTACCCACACCAATACAGCCATGCCACACCTACCCACACCAGTACAGCCATGCCACACCTACCCACACCAATACAGCCATGCCACACCTACCCACACCAGTACAGCCATGCAACACCTACCCACACCAATACGACCATGCTACACCTACCCACACCAATACAGCCATGACACACCTACCCACACCAATACAGCCATGCCACACCTACCCACACCAATACGACCATGCCACACCTACCCACACCAATACGGCCATGTCACACCTACCCACACCAATACAGCCATGCCACATCAACCCACACCAATACAGCCATGCCGCACCTACCCACCAATACGACCATGCTACACCTACCCACACCAATACACTCATGCTACACCTAGCCACACCAATACAACAATACAACCATGCTACACCTACCCACACCAATACAACCATGCTACAACTACCCACACCAATACAACCATGCCACACCTACCCACACCAATACAGCCATGCCACACCTACCCACACCAATACGACCATGCTACAACCCTACCCGACACCAATACACCCATGCTACACGTACCCACACTAATACAACCATGCTACACCTACCCACACCAATACAACCATGCTACAACTACCCACACTAATACAACCATGCTACACCTACCCACACCAATACAACCATGCTAAACCTACCCACACTAATACAACCATGCTACACCTACCCACACCAATACAACCATGCTACACCTACCCACACCAATACAACCATGCTACATCTACCCACACCAATACAACCATGCTACACCTACCCACACGGATACGACCATACTACACCTACCCACACCAATACGACCATGCTACACCTACCCATACCTATACGACCATACTACACCTACCCACACCAATACGACCATGCTACACCTACCCACACCAATACGACCATGCTACACCTACCCACACCAATACAGCCATGCCACACCTACCCACACCAATACAGCCATGTCACACCTACCCACACCAATACAGCCATGCTGCACCTACCCACACGAATACAACCATGTTACACCTACCCACACTGATACGACCATGCTACTCCTACCCACACCAATACGACCATGCTACACATACCCACACCAATACGACCATGCTACACCTATGCTATAACACAATTAGGAAACAGAGGCAAAACTATATCCTACTGGAGCACGTGAAAACTAGATTATTGTGGAGCATGGAAACTAGCTTGTTGTCGGGCATGCAAATAAGATAATTGTTGAGTCTGGAAATTAGATTGTTGTCTAGTACGGAAATTAAATTGTTATCGAGTACAGAAGATAGATTGTTGTCGAGCACGGAAATTAGATTGTTATCGAGTATGTAAACTAGGTTATTGTTGAGCATGGAACTAGCTTGGTGTCAAGCACGGAAGCTAGATTGTTGTCGAGCACCGAAACTAGCTTGTTGTCGAGCATGAAAGCTAGATTGTTGTCGAGCACGGAAACTAGATTGTTGTCGAACATGGAAATTACCTTGTTGTCATATGAATAAATTTACTATAGAATTGAATTGGATTTTATAGTCACTCCAACAGCTAGCATCATATGGCGACATTTCCAGCTTCCATTGGTGGAGGAAGACCCCAGGTAGGTGCCCCTACCGGCAATTTTCATGCTCTGGCGGGCACCTGGGTAGAACCACAGACATTTCACAAGCCAGCTGGATAGCTTCCTCACATAAAGATTCCTAGGCCCCTGAGGGATCGAACCTACAGTGGTGAGGGGCAAGTGATTTCAAGTCAGAGACTCTGCTATGGACGCCCCTAAATGTAATATATTTGTACTACCCCATATTGTTCAGCCATGCATCAGTGCTTATGAATAACAATAGAAATGAACTGTTACAACTTCAGCCCCAGCCTGGCAGGTGCCCCTACTTGGTCCAGGACAAACATACAGACATACTCCAGAACCAGTGTTACCTGTAGAAGGAACCAGTACACAGTCACAAGCAGCCCAGGGTACTAGTATATCCAAAGGTAACAGTTAATTACTTATAATTAAATCTGTTTTTAAATGCCCCCAGTTTTAATTTTGTCATCCATCTGCTTGTCCATTAATTTTGTCTATTCTTACGGATGGTGCGAGGTATGCAGTACTGGTTCTACCCAGGAAAAGGTTGTTGGTCTGCCTCCATCACGAAGAAATCAACCTTCAGATATAGCCTTAAATGTGCTGAAATGACATAAAACACCATTCAATCATTTCTCACTTGGGGTCTCTGTTATACTTGATAGAATGGTTACCTACATCAGAAAAATAAAGTCTATTGATTTATGGGCAAAGATGCCTTGGCAACTGTTCAGCACCATATGCTGGATTTTCCTTCATGTAGTGCATCCACACTGAGCAGAACAGTTTGCTATACTGAAATAAAGAAGCCTTTTATTTTGGGGTCAGTATGTGGAAGGTCAAGGTCACCATTGCTAAATATAGAAATGTAACCTATTAGTGAAGTCCACTCAGCTTTAGAAGGATGGTTCGTTATACAAAAGGAAAATGCATGTAGATTTTGAGGTCAACATGCCAAACGTAAGGATACAAAAAAATTGTATGTTGTTACAACTTATCGTGATTGTATGTTGTACAACTCATCGTGATTGTATGTTGTACAACTCATCGTGATTGTATGTTGTACAACTTATCGTTATTGTATGTTGTACAACCTATCGTGATTGTATGTTGTACAACTTATCGTGATTTTATGTTGTACAACTCATCGTGATTGTATGTTGTACAACTTATCGTGATTTTATGTTGTACAACTCATCGTGATTGTATGTTGTACAACTCATCGTGATTGTATGTTGTACAACTCATCGTGATTGTATGTTGTACAACTCATCGTGATTGTATGTTGTACAACTCATCGTGATTGTATGTCGTATGTTGTACAACTTATCGTGATTGTATGTTGTACAACTCATCGTGATTGTATGTTGTACAACTCATTGTGATTGTATGTTGTACAACTTATCGTGATTGTATGTTGTACAACTCATCATGATTGTATGTTGTACAACTTATAGTGATTGTATGTTGTACAACTCATCGTGATTGTATGTTTTACAACTTATCGTGATTGTATGTTGTATGTAGTACAACTCATCACGATTGTATGTTGTACAACTTATCGTGATTGTATGTTGTACAACTCATTGTGATTGTATGTTGTACAACTTGTCATGATTGTATGTTGTATGTTGTACAACTCATCATGATTGTATGTTGTACAACTCATCGTTATTGTATGTTGTACAACTCTTCGGGATTGTATGCTGTACAACTTATCGTGATTGTATGTTGTACAACTTATCGTGATTGTATGTTGTACAATTCATCGTGATTGTATGTTGTATGTTGTACAACTTATCGTGATTGTATGTTGTGCAACTCATCGTGATTGTATGTTTTACAACTTATCGTGATTGTATGTTGTATGTAGTACAACTCATCACGATTGTATGTTGTACAACTTATCGTGATTGTATGTTGTACAACTAATCGTGATTGTATGTTGTACAACTCATTGTGATTGTATGTTGTACAACTTGTCATGATTGTATGTTGTATGTTGTACAACTCATCATGATTGTATGTTGTACAACTCATCGTTATTGTATGTTGTACAACTCTTCGGGATTGTATGCTGTACAACTTATCGTGATTGTATGCTGTACAACTTATCGTGATTGTATGTTGTACAATTCATCGTGATTGTATGTTGTACAACTCATCGTGATTGTATGTTGTACAACTCTTCGTGATTGTATGTATCTTGATTGTATGTTGTACAACTTATCGTGATGGTATGTTGTACAACTCATCGTGATTGTATGTATGTTGTATAACTCATTGTGATTATATGTATGTTGTATGTTGTACAACTTATCGTGATTGAATGTTGTACAACTTATCGTGATTGTATGTTGTACAACTTATCGTGATTGTATGTTGTACAATTCATCGTGATTGTATGTTGTATGTTGTACAACTTATCGTGATTGTATGTTGTGCAACTCATCGTGATTGTGTGTTGTATGTTGTACAACGTATCGTGATTGTATGTTGTACAACTCATCCTGATTGTATGTTGTACAATTCATCGTGAGTGTATGTTGTATGTCGTACAACTCATCGTGATTGTATGTTGTATGTTGTACAACTCATCATGATTGTATGTTGTACAGCTCATCATGATTGTATGTTGTACAGCTCATCATGATTGTATGTTGTACAACTCATCGTGATTGTATGTTGTACTCATCGTGATTGTATGTTGTACAACTCATCGTGATTGTATGTTGTATGTTGTACAACTCATCGTGATTGTATGTTGTACAACTCATCGTGATTGTATGTTGTACAACTTATCGTGATTGTATGTTGTACAACTCATCGTGATTGTATGTTGTATGTTGTACAACTCATCGTGATTGTATGTTGTATGTTGTACAACTTTTCGTGACATAGAAAATGCAGATGTGACCTTGATCCTCAAAGCAAAGGGCAGATACCGTTTACATTCAGGTTTTTTATTGAGGCCACTTGCCAAGGTACTTTCTGCAGTAGAGACTCCAAACTTTGATTGTATGTTGTACAACTCATCCTGACATAGCAAATGCGGATGTGACCTTGACCCTCAAAGCAAAGGGCAAACCCGTTTACATTCAAGTTTTGTATTAAGGTCACTTGCCAAGGTACTTTCTGTACTAGAGACTTCAAACTTTGGTACCATATGTAGTATATTTGGCTGTACAGCTCATAGTGACATAGCCTATTTTGTTGTGACCCTGAACCTCCAGGAAAAGTCAGATTACTTAATAAATTGTGCATTCAAGTTTTGCATTTAGGTCACTTAGTTCTCTTTTGCCCTCAGATTATCAGCAGAAGATAACCAAATGTAGCCTATTTAGACATATGTCATGTTTGTCAAAGAGCAGTGTATGTGAGACATTTAATTTTGCTGAATTATTTTTAGCTCTTCTGGCCAAAGGCCACTTTTCGTCCGTCGTCCGTCCGTCCGTCTGTTAGCAATTTTATAAAATCGACATCTCCTATGAAACCGCTTTAAGGATTTTGATGAAACTTAATCACCATGATATTTGGGATAGTCCCTCTCAGATTTGTGTTTTTCGCGGCCGCCAGTCATCCAAGATGGCCACCATGGCTAAAACTAGGCCAAATTTAAGGAAATTTCAAACGACATCTTCTCCGAAACCACTTATTCCATTCTTGTAAAATATCATATTCATGTTCCTTTGGTTAGCCTCTATCAAGTTTGTTTGTTTCGTTATCGTCAAATAATCAAAATGGCCGCCACGGCGATCCAAAGTTTACAGAGGAGTTACCTATATAGAAAAAGGTTAAAAATTGCATCTTCTCTGAAACTGCCTGAAAGATTTTGATGAAACTTAAGCACAATGATATTTGGGATAGTCCCTCTCAGATTTGTGTTTTATGCGGCCGCCAGTCATCCAAGATGGCCGCCATAGCTAAAATTAGGTGAAATTAAGGTAAATTTCAAATGACATCTCCCTCCTAAACCACTTATTCCATTCTTGTGAAATATCTTATACATGTTCCTTGGGTTTGCCTCTATCAACTTTGTGTTTTTCGTTATCGTCAAATAATCAAAATGGCCACCACGGCGACCCAAAGTTTACATAGAGTTATAGAGGAAATGGTTAAAAATTACATCTTTTCTGAAACAGCCTGAAAGATTTTGATGAAACTTAAGCACAATGATATTTGGGATAGTCCCTCTCAGTTTTGTGTTTTTCGCGGCCACCAGTCATCCAAGATGGACGCCATGGCTAAAACTAGGTCAAATTTAAATAAATTTCAAACGACATCTCCTCCAAAACCACTGATTCCATTCTACTGAAATATCATACACATGTTCCTTGGGTTGGCCTCTATTAAGTTTGTGTTATCGTTATCGTCAAATAATCAAAATGGCCACCACGGCGACCTCAAATTTACATAGAGTTATATAGGAAAAATTTAAAAATTACATCTTCTCTGAAACCGCTTGAAGGATTTTGATGAAACTTAAGCACAATGATATTTGGGATAGTCCCTCTCAGATTTGTGTTTTTCATGGCCGCCAGTCATCCAAGATGGCAGCCATGGCTAAAACTGGTTCATATTTAAGGAAATTTCAAACGACATCTCCTAAACCACTTATTCCATTCTTGTAAAATATCATACACATGTTCCTTGGGTTAGCCTCTATCAAGTTTGTGTTTTTCATTATCGTCAAATAATCAAAATTATTCAAAATGGCCACCACGATAACCCGATGTTTACATAGAGTTATATATAGGAAACATGTTTCTTGGGTTGGCCTCTATCATGTTTATGTTTTTGAATCACATCATACAAGTAGAGCGTCTACAGGCCCTCTTGGGCATCTTGTTTTCTTTCATGTCAGTTTCATCAAGGATCTATACCAAAAAAATAATTTTATTTATAAATCCTTGGTTTCATGCACCAACATTGGATGGTTATATCTCGAGGGTTATCTGACGGCTGTATTTCCTAGTTGAAGGAGATCGTATCTTTAACATCCTGACATGTGTATGTGAGAGGCTGGCAGCATCAGAGGAGAAATTAAACAGTCTAGACAGTGAGAATGGGGATGGAGACTGTGGCTCCACCATGGCCCGCGGGGCTCAGTGTAAGTGTCTGTGACAGGCTGGCAGCATGGAGACTGTGGCTCCACCATGGCCCGCGGGGCTCAGTGTAAGTATCTATGACAACCTGACGTGTATGCGAGAGGTTGGTAGTATGGAGACTGTGACTCCACCTTGGCCCGCGGGGCTCAAGTGTAAGTATCTATGACATCCTGACATGTGTATGTGAGAGGCTGGGAGTATGGAGACTGTGGCTCCACCATGGCCTGCGGGGCTCAGTGTAAGTATCTATGACATCCTGAAATGTGTATGTGAGAGGCTAGCAGCATGGAGAATGGCTCCACCATGGCCTGCGGGGCTCAGTGTAAGTATCTGTGACATCCTGACGTGTATGTGAGAGGTTGGCAGCATGGAGACTGTGGTTCCACCATGGCCTGCGGGGCTCAATGTAAGTATCTATGACATGCTGACATGTGTATGTGAGAGGCTGGCAGCATGGAGACTGTGGTTCCACCATGGCCTGCGGGGCTCTGTGTAAGTATTTATGACATCCTGACATGCGTATGTGAGAGGTTGGCAGTATGGAGACTGTGGCTCCACCATGGCCTGCGGGGCTCAGTGTAAGTATCTATGACATGCTGACAAGTGTATGTGAGAGGCTGGCAGCATGGAGACCATGTTCCACCATGGCCCGCGGGGCTCAGTGTAAGTATCTATGACATCCTGACGTGTATGTGAGAGGCTGGCAGCATGGAGACTGTGGTTCCACCATGGCCTGCGGGGCTCAGTGTAAGTATCTATGACATCCTGACATGTGTATGTGAGAGGTTGGCAGCATGGAGACCGTGGCTCCACCATGGCCTGCGGGGCTCAGTGTAAGTATCTATGACATCCTGACATGTGTATGTGAGAGGTTGGCAGCATGGAGATTGTGGTTCCAGCATGGCCTGTGGGGCTCAGTGTAAGTATCTATGACATCCTGACATGTGTATATGGGAGACTCACAGTGGCTCCACCACGGCCCAATGAGCTCAACATTATATGGTGTTGATTTACATTAAAAAAAAATTGCATCTTTAATATCAAATTTAAACTTCAATATTGTGCCATTTTAGTATATTTTTAGCTCTACTGATCAGAGATCAGCAGAGCTTATGCCGTGGTGCGGCGTCCGTCGTCCGTCCGTCTGTCCGTCCGTCTGTCTGTTAACTTTTATTTGTAGCGACTACTCCTCTGAAACTACTGGATGGATATTCATAAAACTTTACAGAAATGTTGCCCATGAAGTCTAGTTGATCCTAGCAAAAATTCATGTTGATGTGAAATCCAAGATGGCCGCCAAAGCTAAAAATAGATTTTTTAAATTCAAGTTTGTAGCGACTACTTCTTGAAAACTATAAGTGATATTGATATGGGACTTTTTCTAAAATGATCAGCATGACATGATGTTGGTCCTTGTCAAAAATCGTTTTGATTTGACGTTAAACATGGCTGCCAGCGGCCATCTTTGTTTACATAGAGTTATATAATGAAAACTTGTAGCGACTACTCCTCTGAAACTACTTGCCGGATTTTCATGAAACTTCACAGGAATGTTGCTCTTGATGTCTAAATGCTCCTAGCAAAATTTCAGGTCGGCCGGAAATTCAAGATGGCCGCCACGGCTAAAAACAAATTTTCAAAATACAAGTTTGTAGCGACTACTTCTTGAAAACTATAAGTGATATTGATATGGGACTTTTTCTAAAATGATCAGCATGACATGATGTTGGTCCTTATCAAAAATCGTTTTGATTCGACGTTAAACGTGGCTGCCAACGGCCATCTTTGTTTACATAGAGTTATATAGTAAAAACTTGTAGCGACTACTTCTCTGAAACTACTTGGCGGATTTTCATGAAACTTTACAGGAATGTTGCTCTTAATGTCTTATTGATCCTAGCAAAATTTCAGATCGGCCAGAAATTCAAGATGGCTGCAACAGTTAAAAATAGATTTTTAAAAAATAAGTTTGTAGCGACTACTTCTTGAAAACTATAAGTGATATTGATATGGGACTTTTTCTAAAATGATCAGCATGACATGATGGTTATCCGAGTCGAACATTATTTTGATTCGACATTAAACATGGCTGCCAGTGGCCATCTTTGTTTACATAGAGTTATATAATGAAAACTTGTAGCGACTACTCCTCTGAAACTACTTGACGGATTTTCATGAAACTTCACAGAAATGTTGCTCTTGATGTCTAATTGATCCTAGCAAAATTTCAGGTCGGCCGGAAATTCAAGATGGCCACCATGGCTAAAAATAGATTTTCAAAATACAAGTTTGTAGCGACTACTTCTTGAAAACTATAAGTGATATTGATATGGGACTTTTTCTAAAGACATGATGTTGGTCCTTGTCGAAAATCGTTTTGATTCGACGTTAAACATGGCTGCCAGCGGCCATCTTTGTTATATAATGAAAACTTGTAGCGACTACTCCTCTGAAACTACTTGACGGATTTTCATGAAACTTCACACGAATGTTGCTCTTGATGTCTTATTGATCCTAGCAAAATTTTAGGTCGGCCGGAAATTCAAGATGGCCGCCACGGCTAAAAATAGATTTTTAAAAAATAAGTTTGTAGCGACTACTTCTTGAAAACTATAAGAGATATTGATATGGGACTTTTTCTAAAATGATCAGCATGACATGATGTTGGTCCTTGTCGAAAATTGTTTTGATTCGACGTTAAACATGGCTGCCAGCGGCCATCTTTGTTTACATAGAGTTATATAATGAAAACTTGTAGCGACTACTCCTCTGAAACTACTTTACGGATTTTCATAAAACTTCACAGGAATGTTGCTCTTGATGTCTTATTGATCCTAGCAAAATTTCAGTTCGGCCGGAAAATCAAGATGGCCGCCACGGCTAAAAATAGATTTAAAAAAAATAAGATTGTAGCGACGACTTCTTGAAAACTTTAAGAGATATTGATATGGGACTTTTTATAAAATGATCAGCATGACATGATGGTTATCCGAGTTGAACATTATTTTGATTCGACGTTAAACATGGCTGCCAGTGGCCATCTTTGTTTACATAGAGTTATATAATGAAAACTTGTAGCGACTACTCCTCTGAAAGTACTTGACGGATTTTCATGAAACTTCACAGAAATGTTGCTCTTGATGTCTAATTGATCCTAGCAAAATTTCAGGTCTGCCGGAAATTCAATATGGCCGCCACAGCTAAAAATAGATTTTCAAAAATCAAGTTTGTAGTCACTACTTCCTGAAATCAAAATCAATCAGTAGAGCTTCAAGGTCATTGACCTCTTGTATTATTTAGTTATATCAATAAATAAATTGTTGATATGAATTAATGAGATAATTTGATTTTGTGATTTCTTTGATACCACATATTATTATCAATTGAAATATAGATATCAATAATTTGATTTAGTGATATCACAAAAATGTTTATTTTATTTTGTGACATCATTAAATGATTATTTTAAATTTAAAAAAATAGCTGTGAATAATTTAACCAACCATGAAATAATTGACCAACTAAAACACAACTTGTGACAAGTTCTAACCGTGTATACATAATAAAGCATTAGTATATTTGAGTACAACATGTTTATTAGCCAGGGGAGTAAATACTTCTCGATTCATGCAGTCAGTATTGTTAGACGTTATCTATTTTTATCTGCCTTTGTTGCGGTAGTTTAATATGAAAAAGCCACAGCCTAAATGGGGATTTATCCAGTTTGAGTAACTAACTTAAGGTTTGGTTTGGCACGTTTTGACATTTTCAAGTTTAAGAATATATATAAAACTTGGAGAAAATTTAGTGGAGTGTCGTAACCAATGTTTGTTTAAACGCATTGAGCGAAGGCGTCGGGAAGTTATTCACAACTCTGTTTCCATGTAGCTCTGCCACTGGGAGTAGAATTTATCCTTTTGATTTAAAAATAAGATTTTATTTTTTTTCAATTGTGGGGTTGGCTTGGAAAGGACGCCGTGCTGAGATTTGTATTGCATTGATACTTAAAGTGTCTTTGGTACTAGACGTCTTTGAAGATGACATTTTAACTCCAAAATGTCACTAAAAAAAGAAAAATAGAGTCACTGAACATTTTCACCATTTTTTTTCATTACATTAAATTTATTGAAAAACAAAGATTACTTTTCGATTACCTATATACATACACATCTTTGAAAACATACACAAACAATTGTAATCCTCATTCGTCTTTTTACTTTAAAAATACTGTTAAAGGCATATATATATATATATGGACCGTATCCCACCTTTTTCTTTAAAAAAAAATAAAAGATTCGATATATAAAAAACGTATGTTATAATGCTCACTTTTGTTAAAACTTATATATGACAAGATCCTATGACATTTCTTTCAAAAACAAGTAAATATATATAGATCTAGGTTCTAATTATTTTTTTATTATAATTTCTATAAATTACACATATTTTGGAGTTACATGTAGTTTGACATTTTCGCTGTAAAAATACTGTACACACAATTTTGCTGACATGGAGATCGAATATAAAATATCAAACTGTATAATTGAGGATATTTCACTCATCTTCCTTTAAATGTAAAAAAAAAGGACAGATATTCACATTCACGTGTTGTGGGATGAAAATTGAAATAAAAATTCCTGATTTCGGAATCAATCGAGATGCTGCGAAGGTGCATGATACAATTGTCAGATTATTAACGATGTCGCAACATACAAAGTGAACTAAGTAATGCCTATTAACAGTGTTAACATTGATAACAGACAAAAGGAAAATCCCAAGGTTTTATGGTTAGGAGTTTTCCTTTTTCTTTTTTTTTTATACTTTATTGTGTACGAAACAACAATTCTATTACACCCATACCTACGTCTAGTTTGTAATTATCTCCAATAAGTATATGCGCATGATCTGGGAAAGATTGGTTGACGTCATACAGTGATGCATTAGATAGAATGTCTAAGAACACGCTGGGATTTTGTTAAGTACGTTAGTACTTTGAATTATTGCAGCTTTCGATGTTCCTAATTCTAAAATATGCCAACTTTAATAATTTCGGCATCATATTTTACTAGCACCACAAACATCACCACAAATGCTTTCGCAAAAGACGTTTTTGAAATATTTAAGGTTAACCCTTTAATGTTCCGATTAATCGATTGTTTTAAATCTATCATCGGTTTGTTAAGCATCCGATTATGAAGATCGATTATGAAAGTCTATAATCGATCATCGGTTAAATGTAAACGTGCACTTTAATTAACATTCAAAATAGAAATAAACATAATTATCCGGGAGACAACTCTTGTAAAAATGAGTATGATACACAAATAAACACATTTATATCAGTTATAATAAAATACAGACTTTCATGGCATCAAAACTCAGATTAGCATACACATGCTATACTTCCTATACGGGTAAGTATTATCGAGGTAATTTAAAAATATCCATATTTCATTTCATGCAAAAATATATTTAAAGCATAATTCTGCATCTTGATCGCGGGAAGTAGGTAACTAGTAGATTTAAACAATATAGAAGATAAGCACACATATAGAATGTATGCATGCTAAACTGTTCATGACTCAAACCCGTGGTCCAAAGCACACAATTATAATGTGACATAAAAAAATAGTGGTTGTAATTTATTCGATAAATCTGAATTAAAACACTGTGCGTTTGTTTTCATTACCAAATGTTACGTTTAACTGAAACAAATAATAATATATTATTAAACTTATTTGCCAGGTGTGCATGTGAAAAGCCTTATCATAAAAGTGTTTCGGTTGTAATATGTATTTCTTAACTAATTTTCTAATTATAAACTGCGTTTTAAATTCTTATTAGTTAAAAAAAAAGTAATACATGTATTGTCAAAATTATTCATGGAAATGCTGGAAACTGAAGCCATTAGGGTTTTGTTCTCGGTTTATCGTGACTAATCTAAATCAAAGACCAAGATTCACTTTAGAAGATTCCTTCCATTAATTTTTCTTTTCTTTTTCATTTTATTACTTAAAAAAAAAATATAATTACAAAATAATACATTATTTGCAGATTCGAACTCGGATCTCCTGCGTGACAGGCGGCCGTGCTTACCACTCCGCCACTGTCACAATTTAATGACGTCGTCATTAACTAGTATATATTTTAATGTGCGTTAGTCTGTTTCCGCGACTCGTGATACTTAGCAAGACCTGAGTAGTAGAGTAAATACAAGACTTGAGTAGTAGAGTAAATAGAGTTTTTTAAGACCCAAATCAATTAAAATTGTTCTGTTTAGTCGTATTTATCGATTATTAGTAACTGGCGAGACTACTGGCCAGTATTGATTCATCCTCTCTAATTGCGGAAAATAACGAAGAGTTCCGATGTCTTTGATCGTACATAGTCGGCCAATTCCGTCATTCTTCGGTTATGGCGAGATGTCGCGAATGGCGACCAGACAAGGGACATCGCCGAAGAGGCCCGAAGTGAATTTATCATGCCTATCAGCGGAAGTAGAGACTGGTTTCCCATTCCGTAAGCTGGACTCTCATATACTTGGCCGTAATCGGAAACCAAAGGGATAATTATTTTCAGACGAACAGTATGTGGAGAAAAGTTGATACCGTTAAGGGGATTTTCATCCCTGGCCAGTGATAAATCCCCTATTAATAGATTGTAATCTAAGGCGGATAACTGTGTTTGCCCAAAGGTTATTGTGGGGATTAAGAATAATGGATGTTTCTGCTATATGGGTTAATGCACAAGTATTCTAATTATGAACAAGGTATACTTTCAATTTTACTTAAACTTTCAAATATTACAGATAAGTACATTAGCAACTTTAATTGATTAAAATGAAAGAAAACTAGTTTGGTAACAAATTATTGTGTATATTTGTCTACTTTCACGTCAAAATGCTAATTTCTATTGGCTGAGAGTCATTATCTGGATGTAATATAAAGTCTTACGTTGGTTCAGAAAATTCATACTTACCTGGTACAGGGAATACCGTGATCATCCAGGCGGTTTCCCCAGGAAGAGGCCCTTCCATTGCACTTCGGTTGGGCTGACGCCTGCGATAGTCACAAATGTTGATTACTCGGGTACGCAATTTATTAGTGTGGGGGTCTGCGTTCGCGCTAACCCCTGAAAATACAAATTCAGTCAGAACTTGGTCTGTAAAACTTACATTGTTGTTGTGCATCGCATGACATCATAAACCCATCCAAAGCAGTTATTCGATTGTTTAAGGGTACGTATATGTCAATTTGAAGATATTTGCAAATATAATCTGAAATCAGTTCTGTCATCCTGTAAACACATTTTTAATAATGTCTCAAATATTGCTGTAGTTAACGAATTTCATACAAGTCGCATTGTTCTCAATTTTCAACATTTTTAGCATCACAGAGTGTTATTATAGTCATATGCAATTGTTTGTTCACAGTGTAGTACATTACCATAAACCTTAAACAAATAAATACATTCCTTAAATAAACTCCAAAATGCTATCATGTTTTTCTTTGCTTACTTCATTCCTTACTTTCACTTTATGATGGAAAAATCATTGTATTTTAGAAAAAGAAATCTTCCTCCTCCTTTCATTTTAAAATGTTTTGTAATAGCATTCTTTCAAACTCACAATTGGTGACATGAATTAATATATGTGTCAATGACAGACATTAACAACTGAACTACAGGTGACATACATTAATATATTACAACTGAACTTGTTCAATATTTCTACAACTGAACTTGTTCAATATTTCCTCCCGTCCGTTGGATGGGGACGTAAACCGGGCGGTCCTGTGTATCGGTCTATCCTCCGAGCACGTTAAAGAACCATAGCAATCTATTCGATAATAAAAGTAGGGCAGGTTCCCGGATTCCTATGTATCCTTCCCCTCTCTCTGGGGCGGCTCTAAATAACCTATACTGTGTTGATGAGCTGTTAAACAACATTCAATTCAATATTTCCTACAGATATCAAAGAGAAGCATGGTAAGAAGGAGTGTCCAGGTCTGCTGGTGACCAGTCCATACCGCCTGTCACTTGAGATAGCCGCCATTGTAGAGGAGTTCATGGGAGATTCCTCAGGGGGCATACGTATCTTATACTTTAAAATGTTCATTTTTCTGACACCAGATTTTGAAGTCTCCATATATTAAAGGTATTATTCTGGGTTGAATAGTCCTAACTTATAATGCATGGATTTGTAAACCAGAGCTGGGGGTTATCATATCACCTCTGGATTATATGAGACATAAACCCTGATCAGTCTTTGACTATTTGTGAAACTAGACATTTTCTTTGTTAATTATGCGCTCGATCCATGCTCTCTATATATATTCTTCTCATTCAGTTATACAGTTGTTTTGTTTTTAGCTCTACTGGCCGAAGGCCATCAGAGCTTATGGGATGCGGAGTTGTCCGTCGTCAGTCCGTCTTTAACTTTTGTCTCGTTAAGACGATAGGGCCTTCATTTTTCATTCTATCTTTACCAAACTTTCACAGGTTGTTAATATCAATGAAAGCTCGGACAAGTTTGAAAACCAGCCAGATCGGACCAGTAACAGGGGAGTTATGGCTCTTGATTTAGTTAAAAATGCTATTTGTTGGCTCGTTAAGATGATAGGGCCTTCATTTCTCATCGGATCTTTACCAAACTTTACCAGATTGTTAATATCAATGAAAGCTCGAAAACCAGCCATATCGGACCAGTAACAGCGGAGTTATGGCCCTTGATTTAGTTAAAAACTCTATATTTTGCCTCATTAAGACAATAGGGCCCTTATTTTTCATCCGATCTTTACCAACCTTTTCCAGATTGTTAATATCAATGAAAGCTCAGACAGGTTTGTAAACCAGCCAGATCGGACCAGTAACAGCAGAGTTATGGCCCTTGATTTAGTTAAAAATGCTATGTTTTGCCATGTTTCAAGTTTTTAGCTCGACTGATCAGAGATCAGCAGACGTGGTGCGGCGTCCGGCGTCCGTCCGTCTGTCCGTAAACTTTTATTTGTAGCGATAACTCCTCTGAAACTACTGGATGGATATTCATGAAACTTTACAGAAATGTTGCCCATAAAGTCTAGTTGATCCTAGCAAAAATTCATGTTGATGTGAAATCCAAGATGGCCGCCAAAGCTAAAAATAGAGTTTTAAAATACAAGTTTGTAGCGACTACTTCTTGAAAACTATAAGTGATATTGATATGGGACTTTTTCTAAAATGATCAGCATGACATGATGTTGATCCTTGTCGAAAATTATTTTGATTCGACGTTAAACATGGCTGCCAGTGGCCATCTTTGTTTACATAGAGTTATATAGTAAAAACTTGTAGCGACTACTCCTCTGAAACTACTTGACGGATGTTCATGACACTTCACAGGAATGTTACTCTTGATGTCTAGTTGATCCTTGAAAAATTTCAGGTCGACCGGAAATTCAAGATGGCCGCCACAGCTAAAAATAGATTTAAAATAAATAAGTTTGTAGCGACTACTTCTTCAAAACTATAAGAGATATTGATATGGGACTTTTTCTAAAATGATCAGTATGACATGATGTTGGCCCTTGTCGAAAATCGTTTTGATTTGACGTTAAACATGGCTGCCAGCGGCCATCTTTGTTTACATAGAGTTATATAATGAAAACTTGTAGCGACTACTCCTCTGAAACTACTTGACGGTTTTTCATGAAACTTCACAGGAATGTTGCTCCTTATGTCTAAATGATCCTAGCAAAATTTCAGGTCGGCCGGAAATTCAAGATGGCCGCCACGGTTAAAAATAGATTTTCAAAAAACAAGTCTGTAGCGACTACTTCCTGAAATCAAAATCAATCAGTAGAGCTTCAAGGTCATTGACCTCTTGTTTTAATTTAATTTTTTTATTTCATTTGATTTTTTTTGTTTAAGTTTTTCATTTCATTGTTTCATTTGTTTAAATTGGTTTAATTACTCTCTTTTTTTATGCCTTGTTGGATTTGACGAAACTTAGCAGGAAGCATTGGTATGATTTCTAGTTGTGCCTATTGCATTTTTTTCAGGTGCGTTGATTTTTGTTGGAGTTACGGCCCATTGACAGATTTTACCCCTTAGAGCCATACTCAAGCCCTCTTGTTTTTGCAATGTTTTAAAAGTAGTACTGATGGGAATTTTGTGATGACAACCCTTGACATAAGAGCCATTAAAACCAGTAGAGCGTCCACAGGCCCTCTTTCCCTCCCTCTCTCTCTCTCTTTCAGTTATACAGTTGGTTTATTTACGTCTGCTGATATTTCAGATATGTAACCTTCTCTTTCAGTTACACAGTTGTTTTTTTAGCTCTACTGGCCATGGGCCAGAAGAGCTTATGGGATGGCGAGTTGTCCGTCCGTCGTCCGTCCGTAGTCCGTCGTTAACTTTTGTCTCGTTAAGACGATAGGGCCTTCATTTCTCATCAGATCTTTACCAAACTCTAACAGGTTGTTAATATCAATGAAAGCTTGGATAAGTTCGAAAACCAGCCAGATCGGACCTCTAACAGCGGAGTTATGGCCCTTGATTTAGTTAAAAATGCTAGATTGCTATATTTTGCCTCGTTAAGACGATAGGGCCTTCGTTTTTCATCCGATCTTTACCAAACTTAAACAGGTTGTTAATATCAATAAAAGCTTGGACAAGTTCGAAAACCAGCCAGATCGAACCACTAACAGTGGAGTTAAGGCCCTTGATTTAGTTAAAAATGCTATATTGCTATATTTTGCCTCGTTAAGACGATAGGGCCTTCGTTTTTCATCCGATCTTTACCAAACTTTAACAGGTTGTTAATATCAATGAAAGCTTGGACAAGTTCGAAAACCAGCCAGATCGGAACAGTAACAGCGGAGTTATGGCCCTTGATTTAGTTAAAAATGTTACATTGGTATATTTTGCCTCGTTAAGACGATAGGGCATTCATTTTTCATCCTATCTTAACCAAACTTTACCACATTGTTAATATCAATGAAAGCTCGAACAAGTTTGAGGCCAAGCGCCAGCAGAGCTTATGGGATGGTGTGTTGTCTGTCGTCCGTCTGTCGTCCGTTAACTTTTCTTCAAACGACTTCTCCTCAGAAACCGCTTGGCTAATTTTGACCAAACTTCACATGGATGATCCTTAGATGAATGCTTTTTAGATTTGTTAAAATAGGTCAGCGCTACATCCAAGATGGCTGCCATTACCATATATGGTCGAAACCTTAAAAAATCTTCTTCTCCAGAACCGCTGTCCAGATTTCAACTGTTTTTCTTTTAAAATGATCACCAATGCCTAGACTATCAAGTTTGTTCAAATAAAGTCCCCGGGGTCAAAAATGGCCGTGCCCCGGGGGTCCAAAGTTTGTATATTGAGGTTTTGCATATAGGAAAAAACTTTAAAAAATCTTCTTCCCTGAAACCACAAGGCACAGAGCTCTCATGTATTACATGTAGCATCAGTTTATGGTCCTCTACTAAGTTTGTTCAAATGGTGACCCTGGGGTCAAATTTGTCCCCGCCCCGGGGGTCACAGTTTTACAAAGACTTATATAGGATTTTTTTTTTAAAAATCTTCTTCTCGGAAACTATACAGCCAGAGGTTTGATATTTTGCATTTACTATAAACTTATGGTCCTTTACCAAGTTTGTTCAAATGGTGACTCTCGGGTCACATTTGGCCCCGCCCCAAGGGTCACATGTTTTACATAGACATGTATAGAGAAAAACTTAAAAAATCTTCTTCTCTGAAACTGCAAGAGCCAGAGGTTTAATATTTTGCATTTGCTATAAGCTTGTGGTCCTCTACCAAGTTTGTTCAAATGGTGACCCAGGGGTCACATTTGGCCCCATCCCGGGGGTCACAGTTTTACATAGGCTTGTATATGGAAAAACTTAAAAAAATCTTCTTCTCTTGAACCACATTTCACAGAGCTCTCATGTATTACATGTAGCATCAGCTTATGGTCCTCTACCAAGTTTGTTCAAATGGTGATCCTGGTGTCAAATTTGGACGCGCATCGGGGGTAACAGTTTTACATAGACATATATATAGGGGAAAAAAATCTTCCCTGAAACTGCAAGAGCCAGAGGTTTAATATTTTGCATTTACTATAAGATTATGGTCCTCTACCAAGTTTGTTCAAATTTGACCCTCCCCCGTGGGTCACAGTTTTACACAGACTTATATAGGAAACACATTAAAGTCTTTTTCTCTGGAACTACAAGAGCCATAGGTTTAATATTTTGCATTTACTATATATACTCTCATGGTCCTTTACCAAGTTTGTTCAAATGGTCACCGTGGGGTCATAATTGGCCTCACCCAGGGGTCATGTTTTACATAGACTTGTATAGGGAAAAACTTAAAAAATCTTCTCTTTATATCAATGTTGTTATACACAACAGAGACCACATTTCTTGAACAATCTTAACTTAACTTGCACAGATTGTATATGACCATAAGATTTCAAAGAAGTTTGCTAATGTGCCAGTACTCAGGTAATCGATTTAGGGCCATCTTGGCCCTTTTGTTGGTGGAGTTATGGCCCTTTAAAGGTTTTTGATACACAAACATTTTCCAGGCTAGTTCTCCTGAAGCCCAGGCTGGATTTTAACGAAACTTGACAAGGATGATCAGTATCAAGCCTAGTTGTGCATATTATCGCCATATTCGGGTTAAATGATTTTTGTCAGAGATATGGCCCTTTAAAGGTTTTAATAGAGACGTTGTCCAGATTAGTCTGTTCTGAACTACTTGCTGGATTTCAACGAATCTTGATGGGGATGATCAGTACCAAGCCTAGTTGCACCTATCGTTGCCGTGTTCTGGTTGAATGAATTTTGGCAGAGTTATGACCCCTTAAAAGTTTTAATACACTAACTTTGTACAGACTAGTTCTCCTGAACTTCTGGCTGGATTTCAATGAAACTTGTCAGGGACAATCATTACCAAGCCTATTTGCGTATATCATCATCATGTTCTGGTTGAACGATATTTGAAAGAGTTATGGCCCCTTGTGTATAAACTTTATCTTTAGCCAGTAGAGCGTCCACAGGCCCTCTTGGGCCTCTTGTTTTACGCCTGCTGCCATTTCAGATATGTAACCTTCTCTTTCAGTTATACAGTTTGTTTTTTACGTCTGCTGCCACAGCTCTGCAGAAGGAATTATCTGGACAAGTGTGGCTCAAGGCACCGGACAATGGCATTGCCGCGATGCAAAAGTATGTCCTACACGGCCATTACATAATACTTCATTTACTGTTAACACTTGTGTTTAAGCCGTAATCTTATTTTGGCATAATTAATGGTCATTATCAGTAACTGATTAAAGACTAAGCTAACAATTGATATCTGACCTGTCAGATTCGGAGACCACCGCTTATTTGTCTGTACATCAGTTTACTGACCCAGGTAGATAGCTTTGTGCTCATTTGTCATATTTTGAGTATACCAGTTTTGTTGTTTCGGATCAAAGCCTACTGTGTTGGTAACGTAATTTTGTATAGAAATGTTAGGTTGGTTGTTTTAATCATCAGAGAAGCCAGCACCCCACCACTGAGCTAGCAAAGCTGGCTTATAGGCGTTGTGTTAGTAATTCAATTACAGTATAGCCAAGTTTGTTCAGCTCTTCTGACCATGTAGCAGATATCAGCTTATGAATGTGGTATCTTCTGGCCATGTAGCAGATATCAGCTTATGAATGTGGTATCTTCTGACCATGTAGCAGATATCAGCTTATGAATGTGGTATCTTCTGACCATGTAGCAGACATCAGCTTATAAATGTGGTATCTCTGACCATGTAGCAGATATCAGCTTATGAATGTGGTATCTTCTGACCATGTAGCAGATATCAGCTTATGAATGTGGTATCTTCAGTAAACAGCTTCACTTATCACCAAATGAGATTTGAAGGTTTGTTTCAAGTAAGATCTTGAATGTGTTCAACAACAAGCAAAATTGATGCGTGGGTAACAGAGTTGTTGCCCTTGATTGTTGAAATATATGCATTTTTCAGCTAGTGAATGTATTAACTTTGTATAAAGCTACCAAGGGGTGTATGTAACATAGTTACAGTGTAAACCACCAAGCTGACGAGACAAACAAAAAATATTCTTAAAACTCTCATTAAAATAAAAATATCCTCTCTATATTATGCAATTATCGTCCAAACTCTAAATAAGGTATTGAATTCCACACTGTTCGGCTCATAACAGTCTTGGACACCCATTAAATGGACCCGCTTTAATTCCATTAAGCGATGAGAAAGCTTATATTAGCAGGATTTTATAACGGATGTTTTGACAATAAAACTTGTTTAAAAACATTGTTTACTGAAAAAAATTGCGATAACCTGTTTAAAATTACCTATTACCTAAATGTTTTAATTTTACAATATGCAAAAATTTTAAGCCGTAATCAAGGTTTAATTTTATATCCCATCGAACCCCATTTTTGCTTCTTGGAGAAGGGGTTGGATGGGGTATGAAAGATAATACTTGGACCACGTAATGTATATAGTATTTTGTAATTGTTGTTGTAGATATGGGGGAGCAGAACCAGGCGATAGGACCATGGTGAGAAACTTTTGTTTTATAAAAATTTAGTTTGTGTTAAAAAAATGATGAATCAAACCGCACAGTCGGCATTAATCTGGCTATATAAAATACATACATCAAAAGCCTAGTCAGAAATGACTAGAAGTAACTATTCTTGTGCATTACGAATTAAAAAAATTGTTAATTAAATTTTAATAAATGATGGAAGGTATATTTTAGCTCACAAAAAGCTCATATTTCATTGTTCATAACCTCATAAAATGCTATTTAAATGGACATGTTTCAATCTTGAAGTTTTTTCAAGCAATAAGCACCTCATTTTATTAATTAATCTTTTATATTTGTTATTGGTGCAATATAATCAACAATTAGCCTAAACAATTTGCTTCAAACCTTTCAAATAATTATTAATGATTTGCAAATATTGCAAGTTATGTAATAAAATCTAACTGGACGTCGCGTTTGACAAAAACATTGAATACTTGGCCGAGGTGTTAACAGACGTTTTATGAACGTTCTTGCCTCTCACTGCTGCTGGTTCGAATCCCACTGGGAGCTCACCTTATATTGTGTTTATATAGTCTGTAATGCATACTTTATATAGTGTTTATATATTCTGTAATGCCTACTTTATATTGTGTTTATATAGTCTGGAATGCATACTTTATATTGTGTTTATATAGTCCGGGAATGCATACTTTATATTGTGTTTATATAGTCTGGAATGCATACTTTATATTGTATTTATATAGTCTGGAATGCATACTTTATATTGTGTTTATATAGTCTGGGAATGCATACTTTATATGTGTTTGTATAGTCTGGAATGCATACTTTATATAGTGTTTGTATAGTCTGGAATGCATACTTTATATTGTGTTTATATTGTGAACCCTTGGTTCTGTCCAATATAGCTATTTAGTATGTTAATCATAGTAATTGCTTCATTATTCAAATTTACCGCTATTTAAAACATAAGTGGGTGGGGTAACAATTAAGTGTAACATTGTATTTAAGAATTCAACTTTATCTCGAATTGTCAACAGTTAAACCTCGTTGAACATTCAGGCCCTCCTCTGGGCATCGCCAATGGCGAAAGAAAAAAGAAAATGGCTCTAAATTTCGAACTTTGGCGAAAGTGTTTGGCGACATCAAAATTGCCAAAAAGCCAAACTTGTTTAATTTCTCTGCTGTAATCGGCCTGTTACAAATAGACCTCAACACTAATCACCGTGACGAGTGTACATTGAATGTAGTCTAAAACAACATAACTAACCAACTGACACCTACCACGCGCGAACACTTAACATTAAATAAACAAATAAAGCTGATAATCTTTAGTGTTCCGGTAATTAACTTAATCCCTAAATAACAACTGATGACAGCCGTTTTCGCCTCGAGGGGTAATCAAGTCTCTCATGCAATACCTTGCAACCACAAAGTATTACACCACTGAAATATATCTAGCCAATCAGGTTCTAACCAATCAAACACAAATCAACACCTAATTAATTTACATATTTTACATGATTGACCAGATCCACGTGACATTTGTTTTGCTTTTGTTCATTCATAATTTCGAGGTGTCTGAAATCTGGATTTCATAAAAAAAAGCAAAAATTTTACACAAAACACTGGTTTATTAATCCGTTTCCAGGAGCTTTTATGTGTATTTCATTGCCAAAATATGTTTTTAATGTATATGGCAGTTCATCTTTTCAAAACAAATTAAAAAAGATGTAAAGATAAGCAAATGTCATGGGTTTTCGCGGTTCCGGAAATACGAAAAAATGGCAGGTTCTGAACATGTTACCGTTATAAAGGCCTACCTATACCCCTTAAACAATCAAATGAAAGCCTCTATGTATGATTCCTGCTGTCATTAGGTTCAGCTAGTTGATTCAAGCAAACATGCAATGTAGAAACTTTCCAGATATCGGGGGTTCGAAAACATATATATAATTTTTAGCTCGACTATTCGAAGAATAAGAGAGCTTATGTAATCACCCCGGGGTCGGCGTCGGCGTCGGCGTTGGCGTCGGCGTCGGCGTCCCACATCAAGGTTTGCGTGTAAGCTGTGTTTACAAGTCTATATCTCTTACATTTCTTATCCTACCACAACCAGATTTGTTCATGGGCTTCCTTGTAGCATTATCTTAAGGGCTGCATAAGCAATTTTGGTTCCTGTAACCCATGGGCTCCCATGGAACGCAAATTATGATAGCCCATAAAATGTGCCCCATTTCACATCAAATTTTGCGTGTAAGCTGTGTTTACAAGTCTATATCTCTTACAATTCTTACCCTAGCACAACCAAATTTGGCCACTAGCTTCCTTATAGCATTATCGTAAGGGCTGCTTAAGTAATTTTGGTTCTTGTAACCCCTGGGCTCCCATGGAACCCAAATTCTGATAGCCCTTAAAATATGTCTATTTCACATCAAATTTTGCGTGTAAGCTGTGTTTACAGGTCTATATCTCTTACATTTTTTGTTCTAGCTGAACTTAATTTTGGAATTGGTTTCCTTATAGTATGTTGTAAAGGGTTGGACAAGTAATTTTGTCTTCTGCAAATTCTGGGCTCCCATGGAACCCAAATTGTGATGGCCCATAAAATGTGCAATAAATGCAGATCTAGGTTTGCATGTAAGCATGTATATATCTATAATTTTGGTTTGGGATTTGTTATAGCATTACGCATCTTATTACTTCACCCATATTTGGTCATGGGCTCCCTCCTCCCCCCACCCTCTACCCCCGCCCCCACTCCCCTCCACACCTTTTATTTTATTTTTTTTAAATTTATTTTTTACATATTTCTGTGTTGTTTTAATCAATTCTTACACATATATGTTGCAACCCTCCCCGCCCCCACCACCCCCCCCACTGCCTCTCACCCCATCACCTCCCCCCTCCCCCCCCCCCCGCCCCAGACTTGATTTTTTTTTTTTTTTTTTTTACATATTTCTGTGAGCTTTTGTCAATTCTTACACATATATGTTGCAACCCTCCCCGCCCCCACCACCCCCTCTCAGCCCATCACCCCCCCACCCCCACCCCGCCCCAGACTTGAATTTTTTTTTTTTTTTTTTACATATTTCTGTGTTGCTTTTGTCAGTTCTTACACATATATGTTGCAACCCTCCCCACCCCATCCCCCCCCATCACCCCACCCACCACGCCCCACACTTGAATTTTTATATTTTACATATTTCTTTGTTGTTTTAGTCAATTCTAACACACATATGTTGCCCCCCCCCCCCCCCCCCCCCCCCCCCCCCCCAAAAAAAACCCCTACGCACTCCCACCTCTCACCCCCATCACCCCCACCCCGCCCCAGACTTGAAACTTTTTTTTTTTTTTATATATATTATTTTGTTGTTTTAGTCAATTTTTATACATCCCCCCTCCCCCCCCCCCCCCCCACCCCACCCCACTTGAAACTATTATATATTTTTGTTATATATTTCTGTGTTGCTTTTGTCAATTCTTACACATATATGTTGCTCCCTCACCGCCCCCCCCCCCCCCCCCCCCACCCCACCTACACCCGCCTCTCACCACCCCCACTCCCCACCCACCACACTAGAATCCCGCCCCAACTTGAAACTTTTTTTTTTTTTTACATATTTCTTTGTTGTTTTAGTCAATTCTTACACATATATGTTGCACCCTACCCCCAGCCCCCAACTCACTCCAGCCTCTCCCCACCCGCACCCCCCCCCCCCCCCCCCCCCACCACCACTTGAATTTTTTTTTTTTTTTTTTGCATATTTCTGTGTTGCTTTTGTCAATTCTTACACATGTTGCCCTCTCTACCCCATCCCCACTCAAACTTGATTTTTTAATTTATTTTTTTTCTTCATATTTTTGTGTTGTTTTGGTGAATTATTACATAGCTTCTTACACATATATGTAGCCCTCACCACCCCCACTCCCCCCACCATCCACCCCCGCCTCTCTCCCACCCCCACCCCGCACCCCACTCAAAACTTTTTTTTTTTTTTTTTTTTTTTTTTTTTTTTACATATTTCTGTGTAGTTTTGGTCAATTCTTACACATAGTTATGTTGTGCTCCCAACCCCACCACACATTGTTGTAGCCTTGTTTTCTAATGGTATATACTAGCAATAAATTTATTATTCTCCGAAAAATCGAATAGTCGAGCTGCGCTGTTCTCCGACAGCTCTTGTTATTAATATTGTTTGGTTTTATTCATTTCATTCCTTAGTGTACCAGATATAAAACCAAATCTCTTATTTTCACATTTAAAATACATTTATACATAAAACACTAGAAGAAATATGGCTTGGGCCATTAGAGCCAAATGGCTCCAATTTCTCCAATTTGGCTCCTACTTTTTTCATTTGGCACAACTGGTGGCGCAAGAAAAAAATTGGCCAGAGGAGGCCCTGAACATTGATGTTTACATCTTAGTTAACCAATAGGATTACCTGGAATTCGTTGAGGTATCTTGTTTACATCATTATTCGGTGTTTTATGTAGGAATTACACAAGTTTATTTTATCACGACTAACTCGCCATGGGGCGCCTTATATCGACTACGTCACAGGAGGGCGTGAGCGTTTAAATTGTAAACAAGAAGGATGAAAGGTTTTGTGTCGGAGGTTTATCATATTGCGGAGATTGATTTCTTCTACTCACCACGGGTAATTTATGTATTACATGTAGCATCAGCTTATAGACCTCTAATAAGTTTGTTAAAATGGTGACCCTGGGGTCAAATTTGTCCCCGCCCCGGGGTCACAGTTTTAAATAGACTTATATAGGAAAGAAAATTAAAAAATCTTCTTCTCGGAAACTACAAGAGCTAGAGGTTTGATATTTTGCATTTACTATAAGCTTATGGTCCTTTACCAGTTTTGTTCAAATGGTGACCCTCGGGTCACATTTGGCCCCGCCCCAAGTGTCACATCTTTTACATAGACATGTATAGGGAAAAACTTAAAAAATCGTCTTCTCTGAAACTGCAAGAGCCAGAGGTTTAATATTTTGCATTTGCTATAACCTTATGGTCCTCTACCAAGTTTGTTCAAATGGTGACCCAGGGGTCACATTTTGCCCCACCCCGGGGGTCACAGTTTTAAATAGGCTTGTATAGGGAAAAACTGCAAAAAATCTTCTTCTCTGGAACCTCATGGCACAGAGCTCTCATATATTACATGTAGCATCAGCTTATGGTCGTCTACTTAATTTGTTCAAATGGTGACCCTGGAGTCAGATTTGTCCGCGCCCCGGGGGTCACAGTTTTACATAGACTTGTATAGGAAAAAAAAATCTTCTCGGAAACTACAAGAGCCAGAGGTTTGATATTTTGCATTTACTATAAGCTTATGATCCTTTACCAAGTTTGTTCAAATGGTGACCCTCGGGTCACATTTGGCCCCGCCCCAAGGTTCACATGTTTTACATAGACATGTATAGGGAAAAACTTAAAAAATCTTCTTCTCTGAAACTGCAAGAGCAAGCGGTTTAATATTTTGCATTTATTATAAGCTCATGGTCCTCTACCAATTTTGTTCAAATGGTGACCCTGGGGTCATAGTTTTACATAGGCTTGTATAGGGAAAAACTGAAAAAAATCTTCTTCTCTGGAACTGCAAGAGCCAGAGGTTTAATATGTTGCATTTGTTATAAGCTTATGGTCCTCTACTAAGTTTGTTCAAATGGTGACCCTGGTGTCAAACTTGGCCGTGCCCCGGGGGTCACAGTTTTATATAGACATATATATAGGAAAAAAACCCAGTCTTCTCTGAATCCTCAAGAGCCAGAGGTTTAATATTTTGCATTTACTATAAGATTATGGTCCTCTACCAAGTTTGTTTAAATGGTGACCCTGAGGTAAATTTGACCCAACTCCGTGGGTCACAGTTTTACATAGACTTATATAGGAAACACATTAAAGTCTTCTTCTCTGGAACTACAGGAGCCAGAGGTTTAATATTTTGGATTTACTATACTCTTATGATTCTTTACCAAGTTTGTTCAAATGGTGACCCTGGGTTCACATTTGGCCCCGCCCCAGGGGTCACGTTTAACATAGACTTGTATAGGGAAAAACTTAAAAATTCTTCTCTAAAACCACAAAGCACACAGCTCTCATATATTACATGTAGTCCTGGGATCACATTTGGCTCTGCCCAAGGTGTTACTCTCTAGCACCTTCATTTTGTATTTGATCTTTACCAAACTTTGTCAGTGTCTTAAACTGTCTATATCAATGTTGTTTTACACAACAGAGCCCACATTTCTTGAACAATCTGAACCAAACTTGCACAGATTGTATATGACCATAAGATTTCGAAGAAGTTTGATAATGTGCCATTACTCATGTGATCGCTTTAGGGCCATCTTGGCCCTCTTGTATTGGTTCAGATTTACTCAGGTGAGCGATATAGGGCCATCATGGCCCTCTTGTTTGGGTATGTGTTCTGTGGATTTGGGCTAAATTATAAATAGAATCATTTGAGATTTACCAGTTGAATGTAAAGGAAATTAGAAATTATATTTGACTTTATGAAAAGATATTCACAATATTTTTAGGAATCAAATTACGTTGAGTTAGAAATGTTTCTAGATCTATATGATAAATAAATTATCATTACGATTAAACTGTAAAAACTAGATTTGGTTGTTATTTTATCTTTGTGGTTAAACCGCCTCCGAAAAACATGTACCGTAAGTCACCACAACATTTTTGGTGGCAGCCAAAATTTATTAATATCACGCTACCATTAAATTAAACTAAAACTAGGACGATTATTCATCTGTGGGAAATCAAATAAATTTAAACATTCATCTCATTTTTTATTTATTTTTTATTTTTCAATATTTGAAACAATATAGAAAGAGAAATGGTCTTGACATGGCATAGAGCGCGTGAAGAAAATGACAATTTGCAAATGGAACAAGAAAGAGAAATGCAAATACAAAGAGACTTAGAAATGTCAATAAATGCAGATTGCAATGATAGAAGTGAAAAATGCAATGATGAGCATAATTATACAATGTGTAATGAGCAACCTGTTGCTGGAACAAGCTAATTTTTTCAAATGAATAGGGGTGATGTGGTAAATCATGAAACGGTGCAATCAAATCAGACAAATGCACAAAACAAAGATATGAGCCGGACTATATCAAACATTGAAGCAAAAGTGAACAGCTTGGAAAGCTCTGATAAGCGTTACTCAAGAATTATCAAATGCTATCAAGAATCTAGACATAAAGGGCAATAGAAAAAGGTCACAACAAAGGCCAAATGGCCATACAAATAGTCAGAGAATAAGAATTGATAGCGATAGTGAGAGTGAATATGATTCAGAAAATATCCTATCAAATTCATCTAATCCTGTAACAAGGAGAAACAAAAACAGCCCTAAGCTACCCGCTTTAATGGTAAAGAATCCTGGAAAGTATGGTTTAACAGATTTGAAGATGTTGCAAATAGGCAAAATTGGACATCTGAGGAGAAATTGGATGAATTGCTACCTAGATTACAAGGTGCAGCTGGAGAGTTTGTATATGGGCAACTGACATATGAAACAAGGTCCAATTATAGGTCACTATGTAAAGAACTTACAAACAGGTTCAGAGTTGTTGAAACTGCAAAAACATTTTGGGTTCAGTTTAGTCATAGAAATCAAAAGCACGGTGAAACCGTAGAAGAGTATGCTGCAGAATTAAAGAAATTATATGATAAAGCGCATGTTAAAAGAGATCAAGATACAAGGCGAGAAGACCTGTTAAGAAGGTTCTTAGATGGGCTGATTGACGATAAAGCTAGATTTCATGTTGAGTTTATTAAAGAACCAAATGATATAGATGAAGCCGTTTCTTATGGGATGGTGTGTTGTCCGTCGTCCGTCCGTCATCCGTCCGTTAACTTTTCTTCAAACGACCTCCTCAGAAACCGCTAGGCTAATTTTGACCAAACTTCACATGGATGATTCTTAGATGAATGCTTTTTAGATTGTTAAAATTAGGTCAGCGCTACATCCAAGATGGCTGCCATTACCATATATGGTCGAAACCTTAAAAAATCTTCTTCTCCAGAACCGCTGGACAGATTTCAACAGTTTTTCTTTTAAAATGATCGCCAACGCCTAGACTATCAAGTTTGTTCAAATAAAGTCCCCGGGGTTCAAAAATCTTCTTCTCTGAAACCACAAGGCACAGAGCTCTCATGTATTACATGAAGCATCAGCTTATGGTCCTCTAAGTTTGTTCTAATGGTGACCCTGGGGTCAAATTTGTCCCCACCCCGGGGGTCACAATTTTACATAGACTTATATAGGATTTCTTTCTTCATCTTCTTCTCAGAAACTACAACAGCCAGAGGTTTGATATTTTGCATTTACTATAAGCTTATGGTCCTTTACCAAGTTTGTTTAAATGGTGACCCTCGGGTCACATTTGGCCCCGCCCCAAGGGTCACATGTTTTACATAGACATGTATAGGGAAAAACTTAAAAAATCTTCTTCTCTGAAACTGCAAGAGCCAGAGGTTTAATATTTTGCATTTGCTGTAAGCTTGTGGTCCTCTACCAAGTTTGTTCAAATGGTGACCCAGGAGTCACTTTTGGCCCCACCCTGGGGGTCACAGTTTTACATAGGCTTGTATAGGCAAAAATGAAAAAAAATCTTCTTCTCTGGAACCACATGGCACAGAGCTCTCATGAATTACATGAAGCATCAGCTTATGGTCCTCTACTAAGTTTGTTCAAATGCTGACCCTGGGGTCAAATTTGTCCCCGCTCCAAGGGTCACAGTTTTATATAGACTTATCTAGGATCTTTTTTTTAAAAATCTTCTTCTCGGAAACTACAAGAGCCAGAGGTTTGATATTTGACATTTATTATAAGCTTATGGTCCTTTACCAAGTTTGTTCAAATGGTGACCCTGGTGTCCCATCTTGCCCTGCCCCGGGGTCACAGTTTTACATAAATGCTTGTATAGGGAAAGTTTGTTCAAATGGTGACCCAGGGGTCACATTTGGCCCCACCCTGGGGGTCACAGTTTTACTTAGGCTTGTATAGGCAAAAACTGAAAAAAATCTTCTTCTCTGGAACCACATGGCACAGAGCTCTCGTGTATTATTTAGCCAAACTTTAGCAGATTTTATGGCTTTCTTTTTTTTTTTTATTCTTTTTTTTTTAAATTTGTTTACCGGTACATTTTTTTGATTTTTTTTTTTTTGATTTTTTTTTATTATTTTTTATTTTTTAATTTTTTTTGATTTTTTTTTTTTTGATTTTTCCTATGTTGGACCAGTCGGACCAGTAACAGAGGAGTTATGGCTCTTGATTTAGTTAAAAATGCTATATTTTGCCTCATTAATACGGTAGGGCCTTTATTTTTCATCTGATCTTTACCAAGCTTTACCAGATTCTTTAGTTATGGCCCTTGATTTAGTCAAAAAGCTGTTTTTTGCCCGAAACTTCCAATAAAACATAAATGGCAGTCACTCGCTTCATTGATGTTATAAGAGCCATGTTAGCCAGTAGAGCGTCCACAGGCCCTCTTGGGCCTCTTGTTCAAACAGTATGTTTTCAAGAAACAAAACACAAAATGCGCTCATCTGATGAGAAAGTTAGATACACACATGATACTGACGATGACAGTGAGATTGCTAGAATGGCCCCTGGAAACAAAGCAAGAATAATTCAAAAAGAGGTACCCAAAATCCAAAATAGTCCATCATCAAACACAGAAACTAATGATTTACAGAAATTCAGAGAAATTGTGCGCTCAGAATTAAATGCACCAGCTTCGAATCAACACCGTACACAGGTGTATTTGATAACGTGCAAAACAAAAATGGATATAATTCATTCCGTAATAACAAGTCACAAGGTTATTCTCAGAGAAATAGAAACACACAAGGCAGACACTTACTTTTGTCACGACCCTTCACACATAAAAAGAGACTGTCCAAAATTAATCAACACACAGGGTCAAGGCCTATATCAAGGACAAAATCAGTACCAGGGTCAAGGCCAACTTCAAGGTCAAGGCTTGTATCAAGGTCAATACTTTATATTGTGTTTATATAATCTGTAATGCATACTTCATATTGTGTTTAGTCTGTAATGCATACTTTATATTGTGTTTATATAATCTGTAATGCATACTTTATATTGTGTTTAAATAGTCTGTAATGCATACTTCATATTGTGTTATATAGTCTGGAATGCATACTTTATATTGTGTTATATAGTCTGGAATGCATACTTTATATTGTGTTTATATAGTTGGATGCACTGTGGGCAGCCAAGGAAACATTCCAGGAGAAACTATCAGTGATGTCTCCTTAAGAAGCATTCAAGGAGGCTGTGAAGGTAGGTCATTCATTCATTACCATGGTAATCAGGTCATTCATTACCATTATAATCAGGTCATTCATTACCATGGTAATCAGGTCATTCATTACCATAGTAATCAGGTCATTCGTTATGGTAATTGGGTCATTCATTACCATGGTAATTAAGTTATTCATTACCATGGTAATTGGGTCATTCATTACCATGTAACCAGGTCATTCATTACCATGGTAATCGGGTCATACAATTGTAATCGGGTCAAACATTACAATGGTAATCGGGTCAAACATTACTATGGTAATTGGGTCATTCATTACCATAGTAATCAGGTCATTTATTACCATGGGAACCAGGTCATTCATTACCATGGTAATTGGGTCATTCATTACCATGGTAATTGGGTCATTCATTACCATGGTAATCAGGTCATTCATTTCCATTGTAATCAGGTCATTTATTACCATGGTAATCAGATCATACATTACAATGGTAATTGAATCAAAAATTACAATGGTAATCGGGTCAAACATTACCATGTTAATCAGGTTATACCTTTTCCGTTGTAATCAGGTCATACATTACCATGGTGTATGGTCATTCATTACAATGGTAATCAGGTCATTCATTACCATGATAATCAGGTCATCCATTACCATCGTAATTGGGTCATTCATTACCATGGTAATCAGGTCATTCATTACCATGGTAATCAGGTCATACATTACAATGGTAATCGGATCAAACCATGGTAATTGGGTCATTCATTACCATGGTAATCGGGTCATTCATTGCCATGGTAACCAGGTCATTTATTACTATGGTAATTGGGTCATCCATAACCATGGTAACCAGGTCATTCATTACCATGGTTATCAGGTCATGTATTACCATGGTAACAAGGTCATTCATTACCATGATAATTGGATCATTCATTACCATGGTAATTTGGTCATTCTTTACCATGGTAATCAGGTCATTCATTACCATTATAATCAGGTCATTCATTACCATGGTGATCCAGTCATTCATTACCATTATAATCAGGTCATTCATTACCATTATAATCAGGTCATTCATTACCATGGTAATCAGGTCATACATTACAATGGTAATTGGGTCAAACATTACAATGATAATCGGGTCAAACATTACCTTGTTAATCAGGTTATTCCTTTTCCGTTGTAATCAGGTCATATATTACCATGGTTATCTGGTCATTCATTACCATGGTAATCAGGTCATTCATTACCATGGTATCAGGTCATTCAGTACCAGGGAAATCGGGTCATCCATTACCATTGTATCAGGTCATTATTTACCATTGTAATTGGTTCATTCATTACCATGGGAACCAGGTCATTCATTACCATTGTAATTGGGTCATTCATTACCATGTTAACCAGGTCATTCATTACCATGGTAACAAGGTCATTTATTACCATGCTAATTTGATCATTCATTACAATGGTAATCGGGTCAAACATTACCATGTTAATCAGGTTACTCCTTTTCCGTTGTAATCAGGTCATACATTACCATGGTGATCCGGTCATTCTTTACCATAGTAATCAGGTCATTCTTTACCATTATAATCAGGTCATTCATTACCATTATAATCAGGTCATTCATTACCATGGTAATCAGGTCATACATTACAATGGTAATTGGGTCAAACATTACAATGGTAATCGGATCAAACATTACCATTTTAATCAGGTTATTCCTTTTCCTTTGCAATCAGGTCATATATTACCATGGTGATCCGGTCATTAATTACCATGGTAATCAGGTCATTCATTACCGTGGTATCAGGTCATTCAGTACCATGGAAATTGGGTCATCCATTACCATGGTATCGGGTCATTCTTTACCATTGTAATTGGGTCATTCATTACCATGGTAATCAGGTCATACATTACCATTGTAATTGGGTCATTCATTACCATGGTGATCAGGTCATATATTACCATGGTAATCAGGTCATAATCAGGTCATACATTACGAGGGCTGGCGTGGCGCAGTCAGTAGCGCGGCGGATTTGTAACCGGAGGCCCCAGGTTCAATTCTCTGTGGTGCCACTGAGTTCTGCGGTGTGTTCTTGGGCAAGACACTTTCCCTTAGCCTCGTCCGTCGGATGGGGACGTAAACCGGGCGGTCCCGTGTATCAGTCTATCCTCCGACCACGTTAAAGAACCACAGGAATCTATTCGATAATAAGAGTAAGGCACGGTTCCCGGATTCCTATGTATCCTTCCCCTCTCTCTGGGGCGGCTCTAAATAACCTATACTGTGTTGATGAGCCGTTAAACGACATTCAATTCAGTTCAGGTCATACATAACCAATTACCATGGTAATCAGGTCATTCATTACCATGGTAATCCGGTCATCAGTACCATTGTAATCAGGGCATTCATTACCATGGTAATCAGGTCATACATTACAATGGTAATCGGGTCATACATTACCATGGTAATCAAGTCATACATTACCATGGTAATCAGGTCATACATTACCATGATAATCAGGTCATTTATTACCATGGTAATCGGGTCAAACATTACAAAGGTAATCAGGTCATACATTACCAATTACCATGGTAATCTGGTCATTCATTACCATGGTAATCTGGTCATTCAGTACCATTGTAATCAGGTCATACATTACCATGGTAATCAGCTCATTCATAACTATGGTAATCAGTTCATTCATGACCATTGTAACCACTTCATTCAACACTATGGTAATTGGGTCATTCAATACTGTGGTAATCATTGTGTCTAGCCTTAACAAATCGTGGACTATATTGATAATGTAATTAATGTTGATAATTAAGTGCTTCTTGTAAAGTAAGTTTGTCAGTAAATAATTGCAGACATTATACCTTGTTGTAATTACATCACACATTACCACTGCAGGCCAGCGAAGAAGGTGCCGAGAGTACAAGGACGATGAAGGCCCGGGCGGGTCGTGCCAGCTACGTCAGCCTGGATCTCCTTACCAAACCCGACCCTGGAGCAACGGCGGTGGCAGTGTGGCTAAGGGCCATACTGGACAAACTTGAATAAATGTGCCATGTTCATATAACTGTACGGCTGTTTTTGACTATCATCCTGCGATTTACTATTGCTATCGCTCTCGTGACAGATATTAAGGAAAAACACATTGCTGTCTGGGGATTTAGCATGGGTGTTTTACTGCAGGTACAATAATAGAAAATAACTACTAGAAGAGGAAGCCCTAATAAAACTCGTTAGCTGCTGTTGAAAACATAACATTTTTGAGTCGCTTAGCATGGCAGACACTTAGGGATCACTTTGTAAGTCGTCTGTTGTCATCGTCATTCGTTGATGTCCGTCATCCGTCATACTTTAACCTGCAATCTTACATTGGCCATAACTTGAAAAATAGTATACCTATGTTCATAAAACTTTACACACATCTTTATCTTACATAAAAGAATGTTGTGATATGTGTCCAATAACTTTGGACTTTCATTTTGGCATATCTGTGCCCCTTTTTATAAAACTTCAACCTGCAATCTTACCAAGGTCATAACTGGCTAATATAAATGCACGACGGGTGACACAAGTGTTCTGTGGACTGTCTTTCTGTTTTAATTATCTCTGATTCCAAAAATATAACACAATTTTAATAATATTAACTAAAGTTTAATAATAAAATAATATGGTTACAATAAATGGGCTTATGTATCATTTATGTTATATATGTAAATGGAGTGTTTCTATTCTGTATAGGAATCACGCTGTCCGTAATGCCCCGTAACATTGTGTCCCATCCCATCCCGTCACATAACACATTTGTATTACTTCTCAAACACTTTTCAATGGATTGTTGCCAAACTTCATAATACACATAAAAGCTGATGACCTTATGTCCCTCTATATCACAAATAGTTGTCTAATTTATTACACATTTATGGCCCTTTCTTTGACTTAGAATTTTCCACTCTAATATTGAATAATGTCCTGTAACATATTTTTTCTCAAACAGTTTTGAATTGATTGTTCCCAAGCTTCATTTAAATATAACGAAAACATCGTGCCTCAGCAGGGACTTGAACCCAGGGTCTCTGGTTTACCGTTTCAGCGCTCCAACCACTGAGCTATATGTAATCAGTATGTACAGCTGATTTTATAGTAATTATTATAGTGATTTGTTGTTATTAGTGATTTATTGTTGTTATTAAAGTTTTTATGATATTATTACATTTCAAATAATAATTATCTATTTGATTATGTGTTGTTATTTTTCATAATTAGTTGCTAATAATGTTATGTTGTTTAATTATGCGTTGCCCAGTGTGGTTGCCAGGGTAGAATACAACCACTGAAATCACACAAACACACTGTCACATACAGAGGGGTAGGACCCCATCATTCATATTCGATTTGTCATTTCTTGTCATGCTCATTCAAGGTCTTTATCATGACACCGCGTATGCAAACGTGGCTCCATCGTAAATGGAGTGTCTACTCTAGAATTTGCAGCGACTCTGCAGTTCTGCAGGTAAGAATGTTCTAGGCCCATTCTCCCCATTTTATCTTGATTTAAATGGAGGATGAGCCTGGCACATTTAGTATGGCTAGGCGCCATATAACCTTTCATGTGTTTGTATGCCTTAAAATCCAATTCAATTATGTGTTGTTGTTTTTCATAATTAGTTACTAATAATATTGTCAAATGTATAGTTCCAACAAAATTAATAAAATAATCTTTCACTTTTGAGTTTCTTTTCGAGTTCCTAAGGAGGAAATATGGTAAACTTTAAGCTCTCTAAATCCCTGTGGACAAATGCACGTGGTTAACTATGATTTCCTCATTTAAAAATGCAGGCATTGACTTGTTGTCGGGTACAATCTGAATCAATTGGCAAGGAGAGCTTGTGCAATGCGAAGTAAATTCTCCCGATAATAACTCTTAACGAATATTATCAAATTTTATTTCTACAATAAATCCAAATCTTTTATCAACAGTCATGTAATGGTGTTCTATCTTGATGTATTTGTATGTTTTAATTGTGACTGGGTGTGTCTTGATTTTATGTAATAAAGGTTAATAAATGCAGGCAGTGTGTATTGTTTTCCTCTGTTTGTCTCCTGTACAACATCGCATTCCATGCAATAACTCGGGAAGTATGAAACTTCTAAAGTACATTGTCCTTGGTGATGTGAAGAACCCGACTGCTTTTGAGGTCAATAGGTCAATGGTCAAGGTTGCCATGGTCTCACATGGACATACACATTCCGAGCAATAACTCCAGAAGTATAACACCTACACTCATGAAACTCCTTAGGTACATTGCTAATGGTGAGAGGAGGACCTCTATTGCTTTTGATGGCAGTTGGTTTAGAGTTTGGGATGACTTCTTTGATAATTGTAGTCATTGCAAAAGAATTTGGCTGCTTGAACCTTGAGAAAGCTTGGTAATATATGAACATCATAGCGTAATTATGCCAGTTGCTATATTGAAAAATATTCAAACTGACCTAGATCTGTTTCTTGGCCTCATTTATCAACTTTATAACTGACCTAGGTGTGTTTCTTGAAGTCACTTTGCCTCATTTATCAGCCTTATAACTGACCTAGATCTGTTTCTTTAAGTCACTTTGCCTCATTTATCAACCTTATAACTGACCTAGATCTGTTTCTTGAAGTCACTTTGCCTCATTTATCAGCCTTATAACTGACCTAGATCTGTTTCTTGAAGTCACTTTGACTCATTTATCAACCTTATAACTGACCTAGATCTGTTTCTTGAAGTCACTTTGCCTCATTTATCAACCTTATAACTGACCTAGATCTGTTTCTTGAAGTCACTTTGCCTCATTTATCAACCTTATAACTGACATAGGTCTGTTTCTTGAAGTCACTTTGCCTCATTTATCAACCTTATAACTGACCTAGATCTGTTTCTTGGCCACATTTATCAACCTTATAACTGACCTAGATCTGTTTCTTGAAGTCATTTGTTTGATGTCCGACTAATACCCCCGTTGAAGAAAATGCAATGAAATGTTATTTCACATGAAATCATTTACATGAAAGCAGTCAGAGAATTTGAGCAAATATAATGTTTAACATTTTACTGAAAGCGGACCAAAATGCAAACAAACTTCAAAGTGTGTGACCTTGACCTTATGGTCGTAGGTGTTCAGAAATATGATGGAATGATTTTTGTATGACATTAGTAATCAACAAATAAAATATGTTCGTAATTCGTGAAAGCATTTTTAGAATATAAAAAATTTAACTAACATTTTACTGAAAGCAGACTTAAATGCAAAACTTCCAGGTGTGTTATCTTGACCTTGTAGTTGTAGGTGACCAAAACGACGGACAGACAGATGGATGGACGGACCAGACCAAAACAGTATAGCCCCACCAATTTTTGCAGGGACATAATTAGGTGCTGGCAGGTGATAATGATGAATAGGTGCTGGCGGGTTGTAATGTTGAATAGGTACTGGCGGATGATAATAATGAAAAAATGCCAGCAGGTGATAATGATGAATATGTGCTGGCAGTTGATAATGATGAATAGGTGCTGGCAGGTGATAATGATGATGAATAGATGCTGGCGGATGATAATGATGAATAGGCGCTGGCAGTTGATAATGATGAATAGGTGCTGGCAGGTGATAATGATGATGAATGAATTCTGACGGATGATAATGATGAACATGTGCTGGCAGGTGATAATGATGAATAGGTGCTGGCAGGTGATAATGATGATGAATGGATTCTGACGGATGATAATGATGAACATGTGCTGGCAGGTGATAATGATGATGAATAGATTCTGGCAGGTGATAATGATGAACATGTGCTGGCAGGTGATAATGATGAATAGGCGCTGGCAGGTGATAATGATGAATATGTGCTGGCAGGTGATAATGATGAATAGGCACTGGCAATTGTTACTGATGAATAGATGCTGGCGGATGATAATGATGAATAGGTGCTGGCAGGTGATAATGATGAATAGGTGCGATGCTGGCAGGTGGTAATGATGAATAGGTGCTGGCAGGTGATAATGATGAATAGGTGCGATGCTGGCAGGTGGTAATGATGAATAGGTGCTGGCAGGTGATAATGATGAATAGGTGCGATGCTGGCAGGTGGTAATGATGAATAGGTGCTGGCAGGTGATAATGATGAATAGGTGCGATGCTGGCAGGTGGTAATGATGAATAGGTGCTGGCAGGTGATAATGATGATGAATGGATTCTGAAGGATGATAATGATGAACATGTGCTGGCAGGTGATAATGATGATGAATAGATTCTGGCAGGTGATAATGATGAATATGTGCTGGCAGGTGATAATGATGAATATGTGCTGGCGGATTATCAGAGTTATTGCCCTTGATTTAATAAAAAATGTATTTTTTGCCTTGTCATCACTCGAGCACCTAAATTTTGCATCATTCTGATTTTTATCAAACTGGCCAGAGTTTTAATATCAATGAAAGCTCTGACGAATACTCCAAGTATCAGACCAGTAACACCAGAGTTATGGCCTTTGATTTTCTTAAATTTGCTTTATTTAGCTTTGTTTAGAGGATACGGCCTTTTCAATTAAAACTCTTAACAAGCTCAAAAATCAGCTAGATCTGATAAGTATCGACAGAGTTGTGGTCCTTGATTTATTGAATAAATTAAATGCTGATTATTTTGTTTTGTTAAATCTGTAACTACTTCATTTTCATTTGATATTTACCAAACTTGTTCAGAATTTTAATATCAATAAAAGCTCACACCTGTTTGTAAAACCATCCATATCACCCCATGGTTCTCCTCCCCACCCACCGACCCCCACAATGTTTTCTGTTGTTGTTGTTTTCATAATAATAATAACAATAGACTTTATTTATTGAATCTTCCATGTGGCCCTCTAATTTACATATATACAGAGGTTTACAATATAAACAAAGAAAACAAAATAAAATCAATTAAATTTGAAACAGACATGCATTATATACATCATACATCATATACAAATACTGAAGCTAAAAAGAAAATGTGCACATTTGATATGTTAAATAATTCAGATGGTTCAAGATTGTTTCAATTTATGCAGGAGAAAGTGATCTCAAACCTCAGGCTCTACCAGAATGAGAAAAACAGATATTTTTTTATAATTACCTATGAATAAGAGTTTTTCATGTTGAAAACAATAGTAATGCTGATTTAAAGTGACACACGGCAATCTTGATTTTTAGCTCTACAGAGCTTATGCCGTGGTGCGGTGTCCGTTGTCCGTCTGTCTGTCCGTCCGTAAACATTTTTTGTAGCAACTACTCCTCTGAAACTACTGAATGGATTTTCATGAAACTTTACAGGAATGTTGCCCATGAAGTCTAGTTGATCCTAGCAAAAATTCATGTTGATGTGAAATACAAGATGGCCACCAAATCTAAAAATATGTTTTTGAAAAACAAGTTTGTAGCGACTACTTCTTGAAAACTCTAAGTGATATTGATATGGGACTTTTCTAAAAATGATCAGCATGACATGATGTTGGTCCTTGTCGAAAATCGAGTTATTTGGTAAAAACTTGTAGCGACTACTCCTCTAAAACTACTCGACGGATGTCCATGAAACTTCACAGGAATGTTGCTCTTGATGTCTAAATGATCCTAGCAGCATTTCAGGTTGGTCGGAAATTCAAGATGGCCGCAGCTAAAAATACATTTTCAAAAAACAAGTTTGTACAGCGAGTACTTCTTGAAAACTATAAGTGATATTGATATGGGACTTTTTCTAAAATGATCAGTATGGAATGATGTTGATACTTGTCGAAAATTTGATGCGACATTAAACATCTCTGTTTACATAGATTTATATAATGAAAATTTGTAGCGACTACTCCTCTGAAACTACTTGACGGATTTTCATGAAAATTCACAGGCATGTTGCTCTTGATGTCTAATTGATCCTAGCAAAAATAAGTTTGTAGAGACTACTTCTGGAAAACTAGAAGTATGACATGGTGTTGATCCTTGTCGAAAATTATTTTGATTCGATGTTAAACATGGCTGCCAGCGGTCATTTTTGTTTACACAGAGTTATATAATGAAAACTTGTAGCGACTACTCCTCTGAAACTACTTGATCCTAGTAATACTTCAGGTCGGCTGGAAATTCAAGATAGCCGCCACGGCTAAAAATATATTTTCAAAAAACAAGTTTGTAGCGACTACTTCTTGAAAACTATAAGTGATATTGATATGGGACTTTTTTTAAAATGATCAGCATGACATGATGTTGGTCCTTGTCGAAAATCGTTTTGATTCGATGTTAAACATGGCTGTCAGCGGCCATCTTTGTTTACATAGAGTTATCTAGTAAAAACTTGTAGCGACTACTCCTCTGTAACTCAGGGTGAGAAGGTTCTAGGCCCATTTTCCATATTTTATCTCGATGTACATGGAAGATGAGCCTGGCATGTTCATGCCTTTTAGGCGCCATATAACCTGTTCATGTGTTGGTGCGCCTTAAAACACCAATTCAATTTTTCCTCTGTAACTACTTGACGGATTTTCATGAAACTTCAGAGGAATGTTGCTCTTGATTTCTTATTGATCCTAGCAAAATTTCAGGTCGGCAGGAAATTCAAGATGGCCACCATGGCTAAAAATAGATTTTCAAAATACAAGTTTGTATCGACTACTTCTTGAAACAATAAGTGATATTGATATGGAACTTTTTCTAAAATGATCAGTATGACATGATGTTGATCCTTGTCAAAAATTATTTTGATTTAACGTTAACATGGCTGCCAGCGGCCATCTTTGTTTACATAGAGTTATATAATGAAAACTTGTAGCGACTACTCCTCTGAAACTACTTGACGGATTTTCGCGAAACTTCACAGGAATGCTGATCTAGCTATCTATCAAAATCCTATCAGTAGAGCTTCAAGGTCATTGACCTCTTGTTTAAAAACTCACGGCGTCCTGTTAGTTTTTCTCTTAAATTGAATTTGTTCAATCATTAATATTAATTGCTATAATAGTTCAAAGCAAATTGTTTTTACATATTATTGACTTTTAATAATATTGCACCAATAATATATTTAGAGAAAATGTGTAGAATATTGAAGGAAATAGAATTTTCAATTTTTTATTTAATTAGATGCAAGCAGTTTTAAAGTCAAAATTATATAGGATTAATAAATCGCTCTACTAATTTTAATGCCTGATTTAAAACTCAAGATTGCCATGTGTCCCTTTAAAGTAAAGTATAGTAAGATAGTCATACTCGTAAAAGTTGTTTATTAAGATACTCTTGTAATTATCCTTTTATTTTTTTATTTATTTTTTTAAATCCTAGAACAATGTTGCAAAGTTTAAGGCACATTTTCATTTTAGACTCGGCATAGCAATTACAAGGAATAGCATAACAAATCAGAATTGCAATTATAAACAATAACACTTTCATACAATGTTCTCCCAAAACCATTAAATAAGAAATAAGTGGCACATTAATTTTAGATTTAACTGAGGGTAAGTTCTTTTTTTTTTTTTCTTTTTTTTTTTTTTAGCCCCGTGTGGTTCCCGGGGGCCCCCGTTTGGTCACGGGGGAAAAAATAGGCCACTGCATATCCCTTTGGAGGGGTAGGCAGAGGGGTAGAATCCCCCCAAATTCATGTTCATTTTGTCACTTTTTGTTCATGTTCATTGTAGGTCTTCATCATGATCCCTGCATTGTTTCAGGTGCTATCTCGCTCGCATCAAAAGAGCAGTGGCAGAAAAACAATAACGTGGCTCCAGCGTAAATGGAGTTACTACGATAGAATTTGCAGCAACTCTGCAGTTCAGGGTGAGAAGGTTCTAGGCCCATTTTCCATATTTTATCTCGATGTACATGGAAGATGAGCCTGGCATGTTCATGCCTGTTAGGCGCCATATAACCTTTTCATGTGTTGGTGCGCCTTAAAACCCCAATTCAATTCATTTATTTTTTTGAACTTTGTACAATCATTGTGGAAGGTGCTTAGAGTTTTCGACAATTTTAGGTCGTTCGGCAGGTTATTCCATACAACTGGTCCTGAATATGCAATACTTTGTTTAAACAAGTTCTTTGCGTGGCTTAGGAATAATAAAATTGTGAGATGATAGAGACCACAACTGAGGTAACAAGTCTTCTTTTGAATATTTCATTTATATAAGAAGGTAATGAGGATTGAGAAACTTTGTACATAAGTTTTGATGTTCTTGAAGTAATGTGTTCGAAAACAGATTGACTTTTTAAATCACTCATACTCTGTAATACATCATTAACATCATGTCAAGGATTATTCTACAAGCACGCAAACATAAAATTCTATCAAGATTTGTTTGTGATGTACCACCCCATACAACATTACAAAAGCCTAAATGAGGCTGAATAAAAGTTTTATAAAATTGCACTCTGCTAGCATTAAGAATTATTTAACCCCAGAAAGCAGCCGTAGATAATTTCTTAGAGATGTAATCTATATGGGCAGACCAAGTAAGATTGTTGTCTACTAGAACTCCAAGAATCTTATCTTCCTTTATATTATTAAGAAGATTAAAATTCAACGTTAAACTGAGTTTTCAGCAGAGCTTATGCCGTGGTGCGTTGTCCGTCCGTCTGTCTGTCTGTCTGTACTCCTCTGAAACTACTGGATGGATTTTCATGAAACTTTACAGAAATGTTGCCCATGAAGTCTAGTTGATCCTAGCAAAAATTCATGTTGATGTAAAATCCAAGATGGCCGCCAAATCTAAAAATAGATTTTAAAAAAACAAGTTTGTAGCGACTACTTCTTGAAATCTTTAAGTGATATTGATATGGGAGTTTTTCTGAAATGATCAGCATGACATGATGTTGGTCCTTGTTGAAAATCGTTTTGATTCGACGTTAAACATGGCTGCCAGCGGCCAACTTTGTTTACATAGAGTTATTTAGTAAAAAAATTGTAGCGACTACTCCTCTAAAACTACTAGACGGATTTCCATGAAACTTCACAGGAATGTTGCTCTTGATGTCTAAATGATCCTAGCAACATTTCATGTTGGTCGGAAATTCAAGATGGCCACCACAGCTAAAAATAGATTTTCAAAAAACAAGTTTGTAGCGAGTACTTCTTGAAAAAAACTATGAGTTATATTCATAACTTTCACATGACATCATTAAAATAATTTGGCCAATCAATGATCAATAAAATAAAACACCTCCACATTCTGGTAGGGGATAAACTCGGTGTTTATCCTTGGTGCTCAACTGACTTTAGCCCTTTATAAAACTAGTTTGTAGTGATAAGTATAGTAAAAGCTTTGTTTTTTTTGTGTACATCTATGTATCTTCTTTTGGTGTTGTCTGATTTCAAAACACCAATAAAAATACATTTAATTTAAATGATGGTCTAATATTTTCATTTTTCATATAGAGATTGAGTATAAAGTCCGAGTAAACCCCTTTATTTTCACCTACTGAATATCTTGACCTACCGGAAGTTGACCAGATGTGAAAGTTATGAATTGATATGGGACCTTTTTTAAATGATCAGTATGGAATGATGTTGATCCTTGTCGAAAATTATTTTTATGTGACTTTAAACATGGCCGCCGACGGCCATCTTTGTTAACATAGAGTTATATAATGAAAACTTGTAGCGACTACTCCTCAGAAACTACTCGATGGATTTTCATGAAACTTCACAGGAATGTTGCTCTTGATGTCTAATTGATCCTAGCAAAATTTCAGGTCAGCCGGAAATTCAAGATGGCCGCCATGGCTAAAAATAATTTTTCAAAAAACAAGTTTGTAGCGACTTCTTCTTGAAAACTATAAGTGATATTGATATGCGTCTTTTCCTGAAATGATCAGTATGATGTTGATCCTTGTCGAAAATTATTTTGATTCGATGTTAAACATGGCTGTCAGGATTTGTTTACAAAGAGTTATAGAATGAAAAAGTGTAGCGACTACTCCTCTGAAACTACTTAACGGATTTTCATGAAACTTCACATGAATGTTGCTCTTGATGTCTAATTGATCCTTCAGGTCGGCCGGAAATTCAAGATGGCCGCCACAGCTAAAAACTTTTTGAAAACTAGAAGTAATATTGATATGGGACTTTTTCTAAAATTATCAGCACGACATGATGTTGGTCCTTGTCGAAAATCGTTTTGATTCGATGTTAAACATGGCTGTCAGTGGCCATCTTTGTTTACATAGAGTTATCTAGTAAAAACTTGTAGCGACTATTCCTCTGAAACTACTTGACAGATTTTCATGAAACTTCACAGGAATGTTGCTCTTGATGACTAATTGATCCTAGCAAAATTTCAGAACGGCCACCATGGCTATAAATAGATTTTCAAAATACAAGTTTGTAGCAACAACTTCTTGAAAACTATAAGTGATATTGATATGGGACTTTTCTAAAATGATCAGTATGACATGATGTTGATCCTTGTCAAAAATTATTTTGATTTGACGTTTAACATGGCCGCCAGCGGCCATCTTTGTTTACATAGAGTTATATAATGAAAACTTGTAGCGACTACTCTGAAACTACAAGATGGCCGCCATGGCTAAAAATAGATTTTCAAAATACAAGATTGTAGCGACTACTTCTTGAAAACTATAAGTGATATTGATATGGGACTTTTTCTAAAATTATCAGCATGACATGATGTTGATCCTTGTCGAAAATTATTTTGAGTAGGTCATTTATATATAGTAGAAAGAGAATTGGCCCAAAGACAGAACCTTGGGGTACGTCTTTAGTGACTACTTGAAAACTATAATTGATATTGATATGGGACTTTTTCTAAAATGATCAACATGACATGATGTTGTTCCAATTATTTTGATATGACATTAAATATTTTGATTCGACATTAAATATGGCCGCTGTAAATATGGCCATCTTCGTTTACATAAGAGTTATATAATGAAAACTTGTAGTGACTACTACCTGACGGATTTTCATGAAACTTAACAGGAATGTTGCTCTTGATGTCTTGTTGATCCTAGAAAAAGTTCAGGTCGGTCGGAAATTCAAGATAGCCGCAATGGTTAAAATAGATTTAAAAAATGCGATTTTGTGGTACTACTTCTCAAAAAACATAAGTGATATTGATTTGGAACATTTACCAAAATGACTGGCACGACATCTTGCAGGCTGATAAGTCTGAACTGTCTTGGTGCTCATCAGTCATTTGATCGAAACACCCCTTTGTACTACAAATGGACTGGTCCAAATTAAAAGGACAGTCCATTATACATTCATAGAAGGGTAAGGAATTGGTCTCTTTTGTATTTTGACTCTCAGAAAAAGACTGAAAACAAATTGTAGGATTTTAAGATTTCATTTTAATACTGATTATCCAACTATAACCTGAGACAAAAGCAAATCTACTGAGATAGTAACATAATTCTCAGGAGAAATTGCATAACATGACCTGTGTGTGACCTGGTCATACACCTGCTATATTTCTGAATACTGATCATTCCATTTCTGTTCCACAGTGTGATTTGAAGCAGAACAATGAGGATATACTAAGGTTGATGTTGTAAGGGATTTAATTGATATATTTTTATAATTAACCTTTTTTTTAAACCTATAAGCTGGAAAAAAATATATTCTTTAGAGTAGGATAAAATGGAATGAGATTATAATGTTGCATAATAAATCATAATATTTAGGAATATAGGAATATTGTGTCTAGTGGGTCCTAAGTAAAAATCAGGTTGGCCTAAAATTCAAGATGGCCACCAAGTCTAAAAATAGATTTATTAAATACAATTTTGTGGCAACTACTTCTCTAAAACCGTAAGCGGTTGAAGAATGGTACCTTTACCAAAATGACTTTTATTAAACTTTACAGGAATGTTGTGTTTGATGTCCAGCTAGTTCCATTAAGTAAAAATCAGGTTGGCTGGAAATTCAAGATGGCTGCCACAGCTTAAATACTCGTTTGTGCAACTACTTATCAAAAAACATAAGTGGTATTGATTTGGAACCTTTACTAAAATGACTGGCATGACATGTAGTTGGTCCTAAACACAATTCATTGATTCTATGTCAAACATGGATGCCTGCGACCATCTTTTTTTTAGATAGAGTGATAATAGGAAAAACTTGTGGCGACTACTTCTCTGAAACTATTTCCATAAAACTTCACAGGTTCCCATGGCTGATCAAGCTATCAAAATCTATCAGTAGAGCTTCAAGGTCATTGACCTCTTGTTCATTTTTAAGAGATGATCTCTTTTGATGACTTGTTATAAGCATTACTTTTGTTTTATCCGTATTTATGATCATACCATTTTCAGGAATGTATCTTGGTCATAAAGGAAAATCGGGACCCATGTCATACCAGAAACAGCAGAGTTATGGCCCTTTATTTGAGTGTTAATATCAATAAAATGTTAATGTTAGAAATCCAACCATATTTGATCTAACTCGTATCCATTCCTATTGATGGCCCTTTATTTGATGTGTTAATATCAACAAAATGTTAAACATGTTAGAAAACCAACCATATTTGATCTAAATCGTATACATTCCTATTGCTACATGCCCTCCTCCGTACTCCCCCGCCCCCATTTATCAGGTATCACATTTTTATCTGCGTTCATCGAAAAATAACTGCAATTGCCTCATCACACAGCTTAACTGCAATTGCCTCATCACACAGCTTAACTGTGTGATGAGACAATTACAGTTATTTTTCGATGAACGCAGATAAACTACATTAAACCCTTATAATTGCAATTACTATCCTAAAAGTACATACTTTCTTAATTTATTAAAACAAATTATTAGAATAAATACGGGTTGCTGTTGTCTTTACGCACTCCATGAATGGCGGATGAAAGTAGTTCTTCGTACAGTTCATTGGGAAATGAACGTAGCTTAAATTGATCATATGATAGTCCTTTAACCAATCACATCGTTTGTATTATCTAAATGTTTTAGGTACTGTAATTATTGTCCGTTGAATTATTTAAAAAGGTTTGCTAACACTCTAGCTCCTTCATTTTTCATCAGGGGCCCGTTTTATGAAACATCTTACGACAATTTTGATCGTAAATCAAATTATTAAATGTATTGCTATGCGTTAAACAATTTTCTTTAAACTATCTAACACACATTGTTAATGCAATATTTCCACCCTTCATTGCTTGCTTCAAATGCTTTTAAGAAAACTGGTAGATGGTATTCTATTTTGACTTACGATCAAAATTATCGTAGGTTGTTTCATAAAACAGGGCCCAGATCTTCAAAATATTATTTTCAGTAAAAGAATAAAAGCTCAGTAAAGTTTTTAAAACAGTTAAGACATGGTTACTTTGTTTTTAACTTGATTCCACCAAATGTGTCAAACAAGATATAAATGATATATTACCATAGACACCATGTGTGGTTCCCGGGGGCCCCGTTTGGCCACGGGGCAAAGAATAGGGCCACTGCAGATCCCTTTGGAGGGGTAGGCAGAGGGGTAGAATCCCCCCAAATTCATGTTTATTTTATTATTTTTTGTTCATGTTCATTAAAGGTCTTCATCATGATCCCTGCATTGTTTCAGGTGCCATCTCGCTGACATCAAAAGAGCAGTGGCAGAAAAACAATAAACGTGGCTCCAGCGTAAATGGAGTTTCTACGATAGAATTTGCAGCAACTCTGCAGTTCAGGGTGAGAAGGTTCTAGGCCCATTTTCCATATTTTATCTTGATGTACATGGAGGATGATCCTGGCATGTTCATGCCTGTTAGGCATCATATAACCTTTCATGTGTTGGTGCGCCTTAAAACCCAATTTAATTCAATTCCATGCATCCTTAGATCGATATAGGCTCTCTTGGGCCTCTTGTTAAAGTTTCATGAAAAGTGTCATAACTTTAAACTGAATAATTGATACGGCAAAATTTTATCAAGTTTCATGACCATAGATCAATAGTTTGCCAAGTTATGAGTTAGGTTAAGTTGCAGCTTAAATGTTGTATGAAAAGGGGAATAACTTTGCTGAAATGAATGTCAGAGTTATTGGACATGTCAGTGGCATTTAATACTTGGTAAGGAATAACTGTATAAAGTTTCATGACCATAGGCCAATAATTTGCGAAGTTATGAGCTAGGTTTTGTTTTGAAGGTCAAGTTGCAGGTTTAGTTTAAACATATTTATTTTACATCGATTGCGAAACAAGTTATTGCAACTTAGATTAATCACTCTCGATGGCTTCCTGGGTAGAACCAGTACGTACTAAGCAATGTGGATTAATTATCTTGCTCAAGGATAAATAACGTGGCCGCGGCGAGGATCGAACCCACGACCTCTCGATCTGGAGTTCGGCGCTCTACCACTGGACCACGCACTCCACTAAAGTTGCAGGTTGAAGTTTATGAAAAGGGGCATTACTCTGCTGAAATGGAAGTCGGAGTTAATGGACATGTGTAACAACATTTCATTTGGGTAAGATGAAGGTGTGTGTAAAGTTTCATGAACATTGGTCAAATTCTTTTTATTTAGTTATGGCCATGAATTGGATATAGATTAAAGTGTGATGGGTGACGACTACAGACGACTGGCAAAGTGATCCCTAAGTGTCTGCCATGCTACGCAGGAGACATAAAAAGCACTGCTGGGCAATTTCCTCCAATTATTCCATCATACTCTGTAAGAATATAAAAACTCACAAGTTGGTGAGGTATGTACACAAGCCACAAACATGAATGGTTAACTCATTTATTCATCATAAAACAAACTATTGGCACTTATACATAATAAACACAATGTCAGTTCTGGTATGGTTTAGGTATACAAGTAACATATTTCCCCTAACAGTAGCATCCGGGCGCTGTGAAAAGGGGACACTCTTACTATTTTTATTATTATTGTTATTATTATTATTATGGTTATACTGAAAAGCAGTTCTTGCCAGATTGTATACCCAAACTGAGCCTCAATTGTCATTCCCACTAATATGAAATCTAAATCTTCTTTTATCTTACAAAATATTTTTCGGATTTTTGGATTTTTAATGAAGGTTACAGATTCTAAAACGAAAAGGTTGGGTGTGAGGGGGCTTCTTTTAGCGGAAATACTTAAAATAAGCACATGCTGACAAGACTCCAAATCTAAAATAAAATCGCGCTAATTTAAGATGACCTCCAAGATTTCTTGTTACAGGAAATGTTCATTTAAACCATTTTTTTTATAATTATTATGTAATTCAAACCATTTCAGAAGATAGTTTGCATAATTCTAAAATAAAAGAAACATATATTTGATTGTTTTAAACATTTTGAAGCTTGATTAACAGAACCTTATAATTCAATCGGGACATCATTTGTACTTAGAGATGATCTCAAACCACACGGAAAAACGGCTAACAAAGTGTTTACATTTCAATAAGATACAATTCATGAAAAATAAACATTTGTTTTGACGTTACATTGGAGTCATTAAAATCCATAACCATAATTACGATTTCTTTTGATTCAGTACAGTCACTCAGATCAGATTAATAATATTGAGGGGTGAACTGAAAACTATTGGAACTTTATTTAAACAATTTAAAGAAAGTAAACAATTTAATAACTGTTTAACGGATCATCAACATACGGTTTACATTATTCTGAGCCACCCTGGACAGGGGAATAATACATAGGAATCGGGTTACCCTGCCCTACTTTTACTAACCAATATATTCCTATGATTATTTAATTTGCTTTGTTGACGTCCCCATCTGACGGATAAACTCCGATACATGGGACAGATTGGTTGACGTCCCCATCTGACGGATAAACTTCGATACATGGGACAGTCTGGTTTATGTTCCCATCTGACAGATAAACTCCGATACATGGGACAGACTGGTTGACGTCCCCATCTGACGGATAAACTCCAATACATGGGACAGTCTGGTTGACGTCCTCATCTGACGGATAAACTCCGATACATTGGACAGTCTGGTTGACGTCTCCTCTGACGGATAAACTCCGATACCTGGGACGATAAAAACTCTGATACATGCAGTCTGGTTGACGTCCCCATCTGACGGACAATTTTGTCTATGTTAATAACATTTAATAACATCAATATTAAATAGGCACGAATGCGAGATTCCATTTCACATAACTCCAAACATGCCATAATGAATATGTTATATTATTAACGTAGCTGCCTACGTATACCGAGTCAAAAAAGAAAGGATGCACTTACATTTGCATAATCAACCTGGTTACGAATATTACATGGCTGTAAACCTTCACGTTACAATACAACATGGCTGTAAACCTTCACGTTATGAATACAACATGGCTGTAAACCTTCACGTTATGAATACAACATGGCTGTAAACCTTCACGTTACAATACAACATGGCTGTAAACCTTCACGTTATGAATACAACATGGCTGTAAACCTTCACGTTACAATACAACATGGCTGCAAACCTTCACGTTATGAATACAACATGGCTGTAAACCTTCACGTTATGAATACAACATGGCTGTAAACCTTCACGTTACAATACAACATGGCTGTAAACCTTCACGTTATGAATACAACATGGCTGTAAACCTTCACGTTATGAATACAACATGGCTGTAAACCTTCACGTTATGATTTCAACATGGCTGTAAATCTTCACGTTACATTACAACATGCTGTAAATCTTCACGTTACAATACAACATGGCTGTAAACCTTCACAGTACAATACAACATGGCTGTAAACCTTCACATTACAATACAACATGACTGTAAACCTTCACGTTACAATAAAACATGGCTGTAAACATTCACGTTACAATACAACATGGCTGTAAACCTTCACGTTACAATACAACATGGCTGTAAACATTCACGTTACAATACAACATGGCTGTAAACCTTCACGTTATGAATACAACATGGCTGTAAATCTTCATGTTACATTACAACATGGCTGTAAACCTTCACGTTACAATACAACATGGCTGTAAACCTTCACGTTACAATACAACATGGCTGTAAACCTTCACGTTACAATACAACATGGCTGTAAATCTTCACGTAACATTACAACATGGCTGTAAATCTTCACGTTACAATACAACATTGCTGTAAACCTTCACGTTACAATACAACATGGCTGTAAACCTTCACGTTACAATACAACATGACTGTAAACCTTCACGTTACAATACAACATGGCTGTAAACCTTCACGTTACAATACAACATGGCTGTAAACCTTCACGTTACAATACAACATGACTAAACCTTCACGTTACAAAACAAAATGGCTGTTAACCTTCACTTTACAATACAACATGGCTGTAAACCTTCACGTTACAATACAACATGGCTGTAAACCTTCACGTTACAATACAACATGGCTGTAAACCTTCACGTTACGAATACAATATGGCTGTAAACTAGTACATCATAAATGTGTTACAATACAACATGGCTTTAAACCTTCACCGTACAATGCAACATGGCTGTAAACCTTCACGTTACGAATACAACATGGCTGTAAACTAGTACATCATAAATGTGTTACTTTACAACATGGCTGTAAACCTTCACGTCATAAATGTGTTACAATACAACATGGCTGTCAACTATTACATCATAAATGTGTTACAACATTGCTGTAAACTAGTACATCATAAATGTGTTATAATACAACATGGCTGTAAACCTTCACATCATAAATGTGTTACAATACAAAATGGCTGTAAACTAGTACATCATAAATGTGTTACAACATTGCTGTAAACTAGTACATCATAAATGTGTTACAATACAACATGGCTGTAAACTATCACGTCATAAATGTTTTACAATACAACATGGCTGTAAACTAGTACATCATAAATGTGTTACAACATTGCTGTAAACTTGTACATAATAAATGTGTTACAATACAACATGGCTGTAAACCTTCACGTCATAAATGTGTTACAATACAACATGGCTGTCAACTAGTACATCATAAATGTGTAACAATACAACATGGCTGTAAACTAGTACATCACAAATGTGTTACAATACAACATGGCTGTAAACTAGTACATCATAAATGTGTTACAATACAGCATAGCTGTAAACTAGTACATCATAAATGTGTTACAATACAACATGACTGTAAACCTTCACGTTACAATACAACATTGCTGTAAACTAGTACATCATAAATGTGTTACAATTCAACATTGCTGTAAACTAGTACATCATAAATGTGTTACAATACAACATGGATGTATACTAGTACATCACAAATGTGTTACAATACAACATGGCTGTAAACTAGTACATCATAAATGTGTTACAATACAACATGGCTGTAAACCTTCACGTTACCATACAACATTGCTGTAAACCTTCACGTTACAATACAACATGACTAAACCTTCAGGTTACAATACAACATGGCTGTTAACCTTCACTTTACAATACAACATGGCTGTAAACCTTCACTTTACAATACAACATGGCTGTAAACCTTCACGTTACAATACAACATGGCTGTAAACCTTCACGTTACGAATACAACATGGCTGTAAACTAGTACATCATAAATGTGTTACTTTACAACATGGCTGTAAACCTTCACGTCATAAATGTGTTACAATACAACATGGCTGTAAACTATTACATCATAAATGTGTTACAACATTGCTGTAAACTAGTACATCATACATGTGTTATAATACAACATGGCTGTAAACCTTCACATCATAAATGTGTTACAATACAAAATGGCTGTAAACTAGTACATCATAAATGTGTTACAACATTGCTGTAAACCAGTACATCATAAATGTGTTACAATACAACATGGCTGTAAACTATCACGTCATAAATGTTTTACAATACAACATGGCTGTAAACTAGTACATCATAAATGTGTTACAACATTGCTGTAAACTTGTACATAATAAATGTGTTACAATACAACATGGCTGTAAACTAGTACATCATAAATGTGTAACAATACAACATGGCTGTAAACTAGTACATCACAAATGTGTTACAATACAACATGGCTGTAAACTAGTACATCATAAATGTGTTACAATACAACATGGCTGTAAACTAGTACATCATAAATGTGTTACAATACAACATGACTGTAAACCTTCACGTTACAATACAACATTGCTGTAAACTAGTACATCATAAATGTGTTACAATACAACATTGCTGTAAACTAGTACATCATAAATGTGTTACAATACAACATGGATGTATACTAGTACATTACAAATGTGTTACAATACAACATGGCTGTAAACTAGTACATCATAAATGTGTTACAATACAACATGACTGTAAACCTTCACGTCACAAAACAACATTGCTGTAAACTAGTACATCATAAATGTGTTACAATACAACATTGCTGTAAACTAGTACATCATAAATGTGTTAAAATACAACATGGCGGCTGTAAACCTTCATGTTACAATACAACATTGCTGTAAACTAGTACATCATAAATGTGTTACAATACAACATTGCTGTAAACTAGTACATCATAAATGTGTTACAATACAACATGGCTGTAAACCTTCACGTTACAATACAACATTGCTGTAAACTAGTACATCATAAATGTGTTACAATACAACATTGCTGTAAACTAGTACATCATACATGTGTTACAATACAACATGGCTGTAAACTAGTACATCATAAATGTGTTACAATACAACATTGCTGGAATCTAGTACATTATAAATGTGTTCATAACTTTATGATTGAGAAGAAGTTTGACATTCACCAGAAATTTCAGAAAACCAGCAGTTAATATCTTGTGTTTCCATTCAATTTTACGCATTTTGCAACTTTGGTTTTGCTCTCTTTTGACTTTGAGGAACCCAAACTTTGTTATTAACGGAATTCTGCTTTATTAATGCATACATTTTGAATATTTTAAAACTTGTTTTGTGAAATTTGTCATTACAACTTTTTGAATATATTTCCAAAAACCGATCTGCATGCTTGCCTTTTTGATAGACCCAGTTGTCATATGATGACATAATATGATGCTTTGGCTTCTCTGTAGACCACTGACCAATCGGAACTACCTCCCAGTTTTCCATAATCCAGTATTTTCAATAGACACAGAAATCAGTAAAGGGGCCTTTACACAGGATGGCGACCTTTGTGCCTCCCGTGTGCGACCATAAAATTTGCCAGGTCGTCGTTGGAAGCTCAAAGGAGGCAGAATGGTTGCCTAGGTCGTTCAAATGCGGTACACAGGAGGTTCAGACATCGCCATGGACGCCATGGTCGACGTGAATTTTTGAACATGTTCAAAACAGTCGCACAAAGGTCGCCGAGGAGGTTGGTTGCTCAAAGGTGGCTCAAAGGAGGCAGAAGGGAGGCACAAGCATTACCGTGGTTGCAGAATGGAGGCATAGTTGTCGCCCAATGGTCGCCAGGTAATAGATGCGTTCTGCTGCAAATTTTCCCGTCAATCTGGGCGATGCTTCTGCCTCCCTTGTGCCTCCCTTGTGCCTCCTTTGGACGACCAATAGCGTGCACTGAACGATGACTGTGGCGACCGCTGTGCCTCCATTCGGCGACCACGGCAACCCTTGAGCCACCATGGCAATGCTTCTGCTTCCCTTCTGCCTCCTTTGAGCTGCCTGTAGTGCCACCTCAGGGTCACAGCTAGCTTCAGACCAGGCTCCAAACTTGCTCTCCAATTGGTATTTTGTTTTGCAATTCTTGGGCCAACCCTTTGGAGGAGTTCATCGAATATCGCTGACTCCATTCGAAGGTAATTGTAGAAGGACCCTTCATCTTCTAGCCGCAGTTCTTGCATCAGTTGGCTGTAGTCCCCGAATTGTGACTTTCTATGTTGTGTCAGCCAGGGGCGGACCCACCAGGTTCGTGGTCTCCTTCTTGTGTGCCTGTTCATCCTTCTTCTAAGGACAGCAATGGCCATCTGGTTCACCAGCAGTGCTTGATGACCTTGTAAGATGGCAGTATGCAAGAGAAGATGGTTGTTCATCCCAAAATCTTTATCTTCTGGAGATGTTCTCAATTTGGCAGTTAGGATGAAAATGATGGAAAAGCGCCAGAATCAGGGAATATATATACCCAGGCACTCCAGGTTGCCCAGCAGTCGCCAGGGGTCGTCCAAACAATGTTCAAGGGTCGCCTAGGAGGCAGAAGCATGGCCGAATGGTCGTCCAGTGATCGCCGTTAGTTGCCGTTGGTCGCCGATGATGGCACAGAGGAGGCACAGAGGAGGCACAGAGGAGGCTCAATGGTTGCCCAAACATTGCTCGGGGGTCGTATATGTAGCCTATAATCGCGTTGGTTGCCGTAGGTTGCACAGGGGAAGCACAGGGGAGGCAGGCAGGTGGCTCAGTGGACGCACAGGTCGTTCGTAGATCGCCATGAAAATGCCCGAAAATTGCATTTTTGGTGGTTCAAGGGAGGCACAAGGATCGCTGGAGCAGTTACATAAAAACATGATTTTCTGGGTTTAGGCGACCATTGAGCGTCCTGGCCATTTTTTGGTCGCTCAAAGGTGGCACAAAGGTCGCAGCCCTGTGTAAAGGGGCCTTAAGCAATTGCAATTACACACTGAGCTGAACAGAAAAGTCTGACTCGTGATACATGCCTTCATTTGCATATTTATAACACTAGTGTATTAATATCCACATTTTGTACTTAATAGTCCTTTCTCTGGAGGTACCTTAAACTAAACTGTTCCTTAATATTAATATCTTGTTTTTAGTCCTTACTCTGAAGGAAACAAACTAAAATGTTCATTAATGTTAACATTTTTAGCTCGACTATTCGAAGAATAAGAGAGCTTATGTAATCACCCCTGGGTCAGCGTGTAAGCTGTTTTTACAAGTCTATATCTCTTACATTTCTTATCCTAGCACAACCAAATTTGGCCAAGGGCTTCCTTATAGCATTATCTTAAGGGCTGCAAAAGCAATGTTGGTTCCTGTAACCCATGGGCTCCCATGCAACCCAAAATATGATAGCCCATAAAAATGGGACCCCATTTCTGTGTCAGCCAATCAAAAACGTTACCATGCAGTATGATGTACGAGTGAATACCCGCGCTATAGACCAACGCACAATAATGTCTAGGTAACGGTCTACTTACCTAGAATGCTCCCAGATCCCCTGAACCACTTGTAGACGTGATGTACGGAGACGATCAGACGTAGTGTTGTTGGTTCGGTGTTTGAGGTTAAAATGCTATATTTTGCCTCGTTCAAAAGATAGGGGCTTCATTGTTCATCCGACATTTACCAAATTTTATTAGCTTGTTAATGCCATTGAAAGCTCGAACAAGTTTGAAAACCAGCCATTTTGAACCAGTAACAGCAGAGTTATGGCCCTTGATTTAGTTAAAAATGCTATATTTTGCTTCATTAAGACGATAGGGGCTTCATTGTTCATCCGATCTTTACCAAACTTTATCAGATTGTTAATATCAATGAAAGCTCGGATAAGTTTGAAAACCAAACATATCAGACCAGTAACAGCGGAGTTATGGCCCTTGCTTTAGTTCAAAACGCTGTATTTTGCCTTGTTAAGACAAGAGGGCCTTCATTTTTCATCCGATTGTTACCAAAATTTTCTTCTATTTTTTTTTAATTATTTTTTTTAAATTTGTTTATTTATTTTTTTATTTTTTTTATTTTTTTTTTAATTATTTTTTTTTATTTTTTTTTTGTAATTTTTTTTTATTTTTTTTTTTATATTTTTTTGTAATTGTTTCTTTTAAAAAAATTTTTATTTTTATTTTTTATTATCTCTATGTTGGACCAGTCGGACCAGTAACAGAGGAGTTATGGCTCTTGGTTTAGTTAAATATGCTATATTTTGCCCCGTTAATATGGTAGGGCCTTTATTTTTCATCTGATCTTTACCGAACTTTAACAGATTCTTTAGTTATGGCCCTTGATTTAGTTCAAAAGCTGTTTTTTGCCCGAAACTTCCAAAAAAACATAAATGGCAGTCACTCGCTTCATTGATGTTATAAGAGCCATGTTAGCCAGTAAAGCGTCCACAGGCCCTCTTGGGCCTCTTGTTTTACATATATCTGTGTTGTTTTGGTAAATTCTTACACATAGCTTCTTACACATATATGTTGCCCCCTGCACCCTATTCCCTGCCTCTCCACCCCACCCCACCCCCACATACCCTCCCCATCCCCCCACACATTCCCCCCACTCGAAATATTTTTATTTTTATTTTGTTTTACCATATTTCTGTGTTGTTTTGGTCAATTCTTACATAGCTTCTTACACATATATGTTGCCCTCCCCACACCCCGCCTCTCCCCCATCCCCACTCAAAACTCGATTTTTAATTATTTTTTTTTTACATATTTCTGTGTTGTTTTGGTGAATTTTTACATAGCTTCTTACACATATATATTGCCCTCACCACCCCCACTACCCACCCCACCTCTACCCCACCCCCACCCCCACCCCCACCCCCAACCTCCCACCCCCACTTATTTTTATTTTTTTTACATATTTCTCTGTAGTTTTGATCAATTCTTACACATAGCTATGTTGCGCCCCCAACCCCACCCCACATTGTTTTAGCCTTGTTTTCTGATGGTATATACTAGCTATATAATTTATTATTCTCTGAAAAATCGAATGGTCGAGCTGCGCTGTTCTCCAAAAGCTCTTGTTGTATTAAGTCCTTACTCTGAAGAAAAATTAATGATCCAGTAAAAATTAATATGCAAACCAGATAAAAAGATCAAATTTAACAATTTTAGATAAAATTACTACATAAACCAGATAAAAATCTTACAATTCAGTCAAAACTAATACACAAACCAGATAAAGTCTAACAATGCAGATACAATTGAACCCTTAACCCGCTAATCATGACTATAATAGCCTTGCGTCCATTGTAAACCCAGATCAAGGTTTACAATGTCCAGCTGCTGATCAGTCACCAAAACACCCCTTTGTCACATAAATGAAATGGTCTTAATTCAAAGAAAGAAGAGTCCATTATATATATATATGTAGTGGGTTAAGGGTTAACAATTCAGTCAAAATTAATAAACAATTCTGACTTTTAATGAACCAGTTGATATGTTGGGATTATTACACAATGCAAAAATACAAAATGTAGGTTTAAAAGCAATATTTTTAACAAATTTGTTAAAGTAACTAACCCGCCAAATAACGGCAAAATTACATAACAAAACCGTTTATCAAATCTCGATGTTCAGGTCTTCAAATAATGTATATGCACCGATTAAAAGTAACAGATTCTTAAAATACTTGTCATGGAATGTGCGAAAATTGAATTAAGAGTTGGTAACTATTCATTCGACGCTCCAGGTCTGGAGTTTGGCTTGGCTGGTTAAAGTCGTTTATATTGTGTCACAGAGTTGGGATTCTCAAAATATGTAAATTATATATACCTCGTCGTCAGTAAACCTACTGACGTTAAGAATCTGAGAGAAAAAATATTCTTTTAATCGGAACATACGTTATATGATCTGAACACCTGGATAGAGTTTTGATAAACGTTTTTTTAGTTTAATTTTGCCTTTATTTGGCGGGTTAGTTTATTTAAATAATTTATTTGCAAAATAAGTATTACAATACTAAGCTATGTACATTAAGTTTTAAAAATATCAAAATGTTATTAAACAAGAGGGCCACGATGGCCCTATATCGCTCACCTGAGTACTGTCCCATTATTGAACTTCTCGAAAACTTATGGTCATATACAATCTGTGCAAGTTTGATTGAGATTGCTCGAGAACTGGGCCGTCCAGTCCTAGAACTACTCCTTATAATTATGCTGAGCGTCAAGCAAGGGAGCTACTATTACCATTTTATGAAGTCTGACCCGGCCGGGAATTGAACCCAGGACCTGCCGCATGCAAGGCGGATGCTCTACCACTAGACCACGACACGGTAGTGAGGACGATTGTATGCTGTGCCTATATTTGTGTGTTCCCTTTGGGGACGGTAGGCATACGATGACAATACCTCAGGCCAATTTGACGACAATATCCACAGTAGGGGGCGGTCGAAGGCGGAGCTATGAGCAGAGCGAGTTGATACACTTTCAGTACTTTATTTTAAACGAAAAAGAAGGAGAGAAGACTTTGATTTATATTTCTTTTTTTTTCTTTCATATAAATATATGAATAAATTACATGAATGTCAAATAACTTTAAAAGATTCATACATAAGAACGATATAAATGATCAATAAAATGTCCTAAAAATAATGTTGAGGTCTCGGGGAAGATGGATGCCTCTACGACTTCACAGTCTGAGCACATATTTAATTCTTATGAAGAATGTCTGCATATTTATCCGTCATTATGAAACAGAGCGAAATTATCGCTTTGACTTCACAGTCTGAGCACATATTTAATTTTTATGAAGATGTCTGCATATTTATCCGGCATTATGAAACGGAGCGAAATGATCGCTTTGTGATTCACAACACCAGTATCGGGTTTCCAAAAGACGAGTTTGAATTGATTAAGTTCAATTTTTTTCTTCTCGACTTAAGTTTTCGTGACCACCCCATATTTTAGCAGTTTTGCTGTCTTTCATTCACAGGGTGTAATATAAACCTAAAAGGGCGAGCACAGTTCATGTTTGATTGCGCGATTCCCCGCCCCACCTCCACCCTCCAACATCCCCACCCCACGTAACCACCAAAATAATAATAATAAAAAACAACATTTTAAGTTCGACCCCCAGACAGATATGGCATGGTACGAAATTCGGAATGCTACTGTATCTAGTCATGATCCAGTGCGAATCGACAATGGCTGGATCAACAACCGTCATAAAGGCTAGACAAATGTGCAGCCGGACCGGGACTCAAACCTGGGACCTTTTTGTTCTTTCGACCTTCGGACTACCTTTCCGATACTCTAGCAACTGAACTAATTGGTCGGACATGGTCAGACTATCTACTGCATCAATATGTCTGTTAGATATATCCGGGAGGAAGTATATGTATGGGCCTGTATTAAAGGACAATATCCAGGGTCAGGTTTGTACATAACGTATATGTATGGACTTGTATTATGGGACAATATCCAGGATCAGGTTTATACATAACGTATATGTATTATGATGTTATTTATTAAGTGTTTTCATATTGGCCCAGTTATTGGTTCAAGGACTGTCATATTGGCCCAAGGCCGAGGGCCGCGGGCCAATATGACAGTCCGAGGACCAATAACTGGGCCAATATGAAAACACTTAATTAATGACATATTTATTAATTAACTACTTAATATCTCTCTTTATTCCTATGTTTTAAATATCATTTACAGGTAAGAAAAAACAAGAGATATATTTTCAATATAACATTTAATAACAAGTATCTGATTCAAATAAATCTTCCACTGTTACCGCTCGATGGCGCGTGGGAACTTGATAATAGCTATATTTCAGCGAAGTCGATTTAACCAAATTTACAAATAATCAAACCTTAATTATTTTGATTTTCTACATTATATTGGCGAACTAGTTTATCATCGAAAAGCTGCGACATTGTGATTTTTTTCTTCAAAATGGCGTCCTTAAAGAAAACAAAGCCTTGGTCATATTGGCCGTGTTGGCTTATCCAATCAGATTGCTTGAATTTCATATTGGCCGAGTTTTTTTCATATAGGCCGAGTTTCTCTCCATATTTTTGGCCTTGTTTTTACCATATGATGCGTGCAGTTTCCTGCAAACCACGGCAGATATTAAGTAGTTAAGTAATAAGGGCTTGTATTATGGGACAATATCCAGGGTCAGGTTTACACATAACGTATATATAACGTATATGTATGGGCTTGTATTATGGGACAATATCCAGGGTCAGGTTTATACATAACGTATATATAACGTTTATGTATGGGCTTGTATTATGGGACAATATCCAGGGTCAGGTTTATACATAACTTATATGTATGGGCTTTTATTATGGGACAATATCCAGAGTCAGGTTTGTACATAACGTATATGTATGGGCTTGTATTATGGGACATATCCAGGGTAAGGTTTGTACATAACGTATATGTATGGGCTTGTATTATGGGACAATACCCAGGGTCAGGTTTGTACATAACGTATATGTATGGGCTTGTATTATGGGACATATCCAGGGTAAGGTTTGTACATAACGTATATGTATGGGCTTGTATTATGGGACAATACCCAGGGTCAGGTTTTTACATAACGTATATGTATGGGCCTGTATTAAAGGACAATGTCCAGGGTCTGGTTTATACATGACGTATATGACTGTATGGGCTTGTATTATGGGACAATATCCAGGGTCAGGTTTGTACATAACATATATGTATGGGCTTGTATTATGGGACAATATCCAGGGTCAGGTTTATACATAACGTATATGTATGGGCTTGTATTATGGGACAATATCAAGGGTCAGGTTTATACATAACGTATATGTATGGGCTTGTATTATGGGACAATATCCAGGGTCAGGTTTGTACATAACGTATATGTATGGGCTTGTATTAAATTATGGGACAATATCCAGGGTCAGGTTTATACATAACCTATATGTATGGGCTTGTATTATGGGACAATATCCAGGGTCAGGTTTGTACATAACGTATATGTATGGGCTTGCATTAAATTATGGGACAATATCCAGGGTCAGGTTTGTACATAACGTATATGTATGGGCTTATATTATGGGACAATATCCAGGGTCAGGTTTATACATAACGTATATGCATGTGCTTGTATTATGGGACAATATCCAGGGTCAGGTTTATACATAACGCATATGTATTGGCTTGTATTATGGGACAATTTTCAGGGTCAGGTTTGTACATGACGTATATGTATGGGCTTGTATTATGGGACAATATCCAGGGTCAGGTTTGTACATGACGTATATGTATGGGCTTGTATTATGGGACAATATCCAGGGTCAGGTTTGTACATGACGTATATGTATGGGATTGTATTATGGGACAATATCCATCGTCAGGTTTATACATGACGTATATGTATGTGCTTGTATTATGGGACAATATCTAGGGTCAGATTTGAACATAACGTATATGTATGGGCTTGTATTATGGGACAATATCCAGGGTCTGGTTTATACATGACGTATATGTATGGGCTTGTATTATGGGACAATATCCAGGGTCAGGTTTGTACATAACGTATATGTATGGGCTTGTATTATGGGACAATAGCCAGGGTCGGGTTTATACATAACGTATATGTATGGGCTTGTATTATTGGACAATATACAGGGTCAGGTTTGTACATGACGTATATGTATGGGCTTGTATTATGGGACAATATCCAGGGTCAGGTTTGTACATGACGTATATGTATGGGCTTGTATTATGGGACAATATCCAGGGTCAGGTTTGTACATGACGTATATGTATGGGCTTGTATTATGGGACAATATCCAGGGTCAGGTTTGTACATGACGTATATGTATGGGCTTGTATTATGGGACAATATCCAGGGTCAGGTTTGTACATGACGTATATGTATGGGCTTGTATTATGGGACAATATCCAAGGTCAGGTTTGTACATAACGTATATGTATGAGCTTGTATTATGGGACAATATCCAGGGTCTGGTTTATACATGACGTATATGTATGGGCTTGTATTATGGGACAATATCCAGGGTCAGGTTTGTACATAACATATATGTATGGGCTTGTATTATGGGACACTATCCAGGGTCAGGTTTGTACATGACGTATATGTATGGGCTTGTATTATGGGACAATATCCAGGGTCAGGTTTGTACATAACGTATATGTATGGGCTTGTATTAAAGGACAATATCCAGGGTCAGGTTTATAATACATGACGTATATAACTATATGGGCTTGTATTATGGGACAATATCCAGGGTCAGGTTTGTACATAACGTATATGTATGGGCTTGTATTATGGGACAATATCCAGGGTCTGTTTTATACATGACGTATATGTATGGGCTTGTATTATGGGACAATATCTAGGGTCAGGTTTGTACATGACGTATATGTATGGGCTTGTATTATGGGACAATATCCAGGGTCAGGTTTGTTTTGTACATGACGTATATGTATGGGCTTGTATTATGGGACAATATCCAGGGTCAGGTTTGTACATGACGTATATGTATGGGCTTGTATTATGGGACAATATCCAGGGTCAGGTTTGTTTTGTACATGACGTATATGTATGGGCTTGTATTATGGGACAATATCCAGGGTCAGGTTTGTACATGACGTATATGTATGGACTTGTATAAAGGGACAATATCCAGGGTCAGGTTTGTACATAACGTATATATATGGGCTTGTATTATGGGACAATATCCAGGGTCTGGTTTATACATGACGTATATCTATGGGCTTGTATTATGGGACAATATCCAATGTTTTAACATTATGTAATTACGAAAAAATGTATATAGATGATTTAAGCATTTTTTGTCGAATATGCGTTTTCTAACTGTGCTCAATTGATTCATAATTATTGTCTAAGTAATGGATAGAGTATGGTCTCATTGAGTTGGTTAATTTAAACATGGATGGGCATCTGTCAGAATCTTTCCTTTACAGGGATGTAAAGCCGTTGGGGCCCCTGTGCAGGGAGAGGAGAGACATGTTAAAGACCTTCACGAAAAGCCTGCAGGTAAACAGATCTTCAGAAATGAAGCTGTCGTGATAATCAAGCGTGTACAAGGAAGAAAGAAAGAAAGAAAGAAAGAAAGAAAAAGAAAGAAAGAAAGAAAAAAGAATATGTACTAACACATTTGCTCACTAATTGTTTACAAACTGACATACGTCATAATGTGTGATGCTTTTTTTCCTTCTAAAACAGGGGCTGAAATTCGGCTACTTCACAATTTTATGGCCAATTTTTTTCACAATTTAAATATTTTTTTTTTTTTTTATAAACAACATCTCCCCATCTAACTTTCTCTATATTGTTCGTTTTGGATACAAGCTCATACATTTACCTAATGTAAAAAAAATCGACCTGAACATTGTCCTTTAATATAAGCCCATACATATACGTTATGTACAAACCTGACCCTAGATATTGTCCTTTAATACAAGCCCATACATATACGTCATGTACAAACCAGACCCTGGATATTGTCCTTTAATACAAGCCCATACATATACGTTATGTACAAACCTGACCCTGATATTGTCCCATAATACAAGCCCATACATATACGTCATGTATAAACCTGACCCTGAATATTGTCCTTTAATACAGGCCCCATACATATACGTCATGTATAAACCTGACCCTGGATATTGTCCTTTAATACAGGGCCAAAGCCCATACATATACGTTATGTACAAACCTGACCCTGGATATTGTCCTTTAATACAAGCCCATACATATACGTTATGTATAAACCTCACCCTGGATATTGTCCTTTAATCCAGGCCCATACATATACGTTATGTATAAACCTGACCCTGGATATTGTCCTTTAATACAGGCCCATACATATACGTCATGTACAAACCTGACCCTGGATATTGTCCTTTAATACAGGCCCATACATATAAGTTATGCACAAACCTGACCCTGGATATTGTCCTTTAATACAGGCCCAAAGCCCATACATATACGTTATGTACAAACCTGACCCTGGATATTGTCTTTTAATACAGGCCCATACGTATACGTTATGTATAAACCTCACCCTGGATATTGTCCTTTAATACAGGCCCATACATATACGTTATGTATAAACCTGACCCTGGATATTGTCCTTTAATACAGGCCCATACATATACGTCATGTACAAACCTGACCCTGGATATTGTCCTTTAATACAGGCACATACATATACGTTATGTACAAACCTGACGCTGGATATTGTCATTTAATACAGGTTGATACATATACGTTATGTACAAACCTGACCCTGGATATTGTCCTTTAATACAGGCCCATACGTATACGTTATGTATAAACCTCATCCTGGATATTGTCCTTTAATACAGGCCCATACATATACGTTATGTATAAACCTGACCCTGGATATTGTCCTTTAATACAGGCCCATACATATACGTCATGTACAAACCTGACCCTGGATATTGTCCTTTAATACAGGCACATACATATACGTTATGTACAAACCTGACGCTGGATATTGTCATTTAATACAGGTTCATACATATACGTTATGTACAAACCTGACCCTGGATATTGTCCTTTAATACAGGCCCATACATATACGTCATGTACAAACCTGACCCTGGATATTGTTCTTTAATACAAGCCCTTACATATACGCCATGTATAAACCTGACCCTGGATATTGTCCCATACTACAGGCCCATACATATACGTTATGTATAAGCCTGACCCTGGATATTGTCCTTTAATACAGGCCCATACATATACGTCATGTATAAGCCTGACCCTGGATATTGTCCTTTAATACAGGCCCATACATATACGTTATGTATAAGCCTGACCCTGGATATTGTCCTTTAATACAGGCCCATACATATATGTTATGTACAAACCTGACCCTGGATATTGTCATTTAATACAAGCTCATACATATACGTTATGTACAAACCTGACCCTGGATATTGTCCCATAATACAAGCCCATACATATACGTTATGTACAAACCTGACCCTGGATATTGTCCTTTAATACAGGCCCATACATATACGTAATGTAAAAACCTGACCCTGGATATTGTCCTTTAATACAGGCCCATACATATACGTTCTGTATACGCCTGACCCTGGAGATTGTCCTTTAATACAGGCCCATACATATACGTTGTGTATAAACCTGACCCTGGAGATTGTCCTTTAATACAGGCCCATACATATACGTATGTATAAGCCTGACCCTGGATATTGTCCTTTAATACAGGCCCATACATATACGTTATGTATAAGCCTCACCCTGGATATTGTCCTTTAATACAGGCCCATACATATACGTTGGTATAAGCCTGACCCTGGATATTTTTCTTTAATACAGGCCCATACATATACGTTGTGTATAAGCCTGACCCTGGATATTGTCCTTTAATACAGGCCCATACATATACGTTATGTATAAGCCTGACCCTGGATATTGTCCTTTAATACAGGCCCATACATATACGTTATGTATAAGCCTGACCCTGGATATTGTCCTTTAATACAGGCCCATACATATACGTTATGTATAAGCCTGACCCTGGATATTGTCCTTTAATACAGGCCCATACATATACGTTGTGTACAAACCTGACCCTGGACATTTTCCCGTAATACAATCCCATACATATACGTTATGTACAAACCTGTACCTGGATATTGTCCTTTAATACAAGCCCATACATATACGTCATGTACAAACCTGACCCTGGATATTGTCCTTTAATACAGGCTCATACATATACGTCATGTATAAACCTGACCCTGGATATTGTCCTTTAATACAGGCCCCATACATATACATCATGTATAAATCTGACCCTGGATATTGTCCTTTAATACAGGCCCAAAGCCCATACATATACGTTATGTACAAACCTGACCCTGGATAGTGTCCTTTAATACAGGCCCATACATATACGTTATGTATAAACCTCACCCTGGATATTGTCCTTTAATACAGGCCCATACATATACGTTATGTATAAACCTGACCCTGGATATTGTCCTTTAATACAGGCCCATACATATACGTCATGTACAAACCTGACCCTGGATAGTGTCCTTTAATACAGGCCCATACATATACGATATGTACAAACCTGACCATGGATATTGTCATTTAATACAGGTTCATACATATACGTAATGTACAAACCTGACCCTGGATATTGTCCTTTAATACAGGCCCATTCATATACGTCATGTACAAACCTGACCCTGGATATTGTTCATTAATACAAGCCGATACATATACGCCATGTATAAACCTGACCCTGGATATTGTCCCATAATACAAGCCCATACATATACGTTATGTACAAACCTGACCCTGGATATTTTCCCGTAATACAAGCTCATACATATACGTTATGTACAAACCTGACCCTGGATATTGTCCTTTAATACAAGCCCATACATATACGTCATGTACAAACCTGACCCTGGATATTGTCCTTTAATACAGGCCCATACATATACGTCATGTATAAACCTGACCCTGGATATTATCCTTTAATACAGGCCCATACATATACGTCATGTATAAACCTGACCCTGGATATTGTCCTTTAATACAGGCCCAAAGCCCATACATATACGTTATGTACAAACCTGACCCTGGATATTGTCTTTTAATACAGGCCCATACGTATACGTTATGTATAAACCTCACCCTGGATATTGTCCTTTAATACAGGCCCATACATATACGTTATGTATAAACCTGACCCTGGATATTGTCCTTTAATACAGGCCCATACATATACGTCATGTACAAACCTGACCCTGGATATTGTCCTTTAATACAGGCACATACATATACGTTATGTACAAACCTGACGCTGGATATTGTCATTTAATACAGGTTGATACATATACGTTATGTACAAACCTGACCCTGGATATTGTCCTTTAATACAGGTCCATACGTATACGTTATGTATAAACCTCATCCTGGATATTGTCCTTTAATACAGGCCCATACATATACGTTATGTATAAACCTGACCCTGGATATTGTCCTTTAATACAGGCCCATACATATACGTCATGTACAAACCTGACCCTGGATAGTGTCCTTTAATACAGGCACATACATATACGTTATGTACAAACCTGACGCTGGATATTGTCATTTAATACAGGTTCATACATATACGTTATGTACAAACCTGACCCTGGATATTGTCCTTTAATACAGGCCCATACATATACGTCATGTACAAACCTGACCCTGGATATTGTTCTTTAATACAAGCCCATACATATACGCCATGTATAAACCTGACCCTGGATATTGTCCCATACTACAGGCCCATACATATACGTTATGTATAAGCCTGACCCTGGATATTGTCCTTTAATACAGGCCCATACATATACGTCATGTATAAGCCTGACCCTGGATATTGTCCTTTAATACAGGCCCATACATATACGTTATGTATAAGCCTGACCCTGGATATTGTCCTTTAATACAGGCCCATACATATACGTTATGTACAAACCTGAAACTGGATATTGTCATTTAATAGAAGCTCATACATATACGTTATGTACAAACCTGACCCTGGATATTGTCCCATAATACAAGCTCATACATATACGTTATGTACAAACCTGACCCTGGATATTGTCCTTTAATACAGGCCCATACATATACGTTATGTAAAAACCTGACCCTGGATATTGTCCTTTAATACAGGCCCATACATATACGTTCTGTATACGCCTGACCCTGGAGATTGTCCTTTAATACAGGCCCATACATATACGTTGTGTATAAACCTGACCCTGGAGAATGTCCTTTAATACAGGCCCATACATATACGTATGTATAAGCCTGACGCTGGATATTGTCCTTTAATACAGGCCCATACATATACGTTATGTATAAGCCTCACCCTGGATATTGTCCTTTAATACAGGCCCATACATATACGTTGGTATAAGCCTGATCCTGGATATTTTTCTTTAATACAGGCCCATACATATACGTTGTGTATAAGCCTGACCCTGGATATTGTCCTTTAATACAGGCCCATACATATACGTTATGTATAAGCCTGACCCTGGATATTGTCCTTTAATACAGGCCCATACATATACGTTATGTATAAGCCTGACCCTGGATATTGTCCTTTAATACAGGCCCATACATATACGTTGTGTATAAGCCTGACCCTGGATATTGTCCTTTAATACAGGCCCATACTTATACGTTGTGTATAAGCCTGACCCTGGATATTGTCCTTTAATACAGGCCCATACATATACGTTGTGTATAAGCCTGACCCTGGATATTGTCCTTTAATACAGGCCCATACATATACGTTGTGTACAAACCTAACCCTGGAGATTTTCCAATACATATTACGTATGTACAAACCTGACGCTGGATATTGTCCCGTAATACAACCCCATACATATATCTAATGTACAAACCCGACCCTGGATATTTTCCTTTAATACATACCCATATATATTACTTATGTATAAACCTGACCCTGGATATTGTCTCTTAATACAAGCCCATCCATGTACCAAACGTTCAAACCTGACCCTGGATATTGTCCTTTAAAACAGGCCCATATATACGACTTATATATAAACCTGACCCTGGATATTGTCTCTTGATTAAAGGCCATACATATTACTTATGTACAAACCTGACTAATGTCGCGTAATACAAGGCCATACATATACCTAATGTACAAATATTGTCCTTTAATACAAGCCCATATATATACTGTATGTACACACCTGACCCTAGATATTCTCCTTTAATACAGGCCCATATATATACCTTATGTACAAACCTGACTCTAACTATTGTCAAATAATAGAAGTCCATCATGTACACACCTGGCCCTAGATATTCTCCTTTAATACAGGCCCATATATATACCTTGTGTACCTTATGTACAAACCTGACTCTAACTATTGTCACATAATACGAGCCCATGTACACACCTGGCCCTAGATATTCTCCTTTAATACAGGCCCATATATATACCTTATGTACCTTATGTACAAACCTGACTCTAACTATTGTCACATAATACAAGCCCATACATATACATAATGTACACATCTGACCTTTAATACAGGACCATACATATATACCTTATGTACAACTCTGACCCTGGATATTGTCTCTTAATTAAAGCCCATACATATTACGACCTATTACGTATATACAAACCTGACCCTGAATATTATCCCGTAATACAACCCAATACATATATATGATGTAGAACCCTGACTATGTTCCCGTAATACACACATGAATCAGTTTACAATACCTTCCACAGTTTATAATATTGTCATAATAAAACTGTTGGAAGGCTTCTTCACATAAATGGCATAACTTTGTTTCAATACAAATATATAACAAAACAAATTCAACGCATTCGGCTTCTTTCACGCCCCGTCAAAGGATCTAGACGGTAAAACCTAAGCCGCTCAGTTCTGGTATACTTTGACTTTTCGTTTAAAATAAAGTTCTCTAAGTATATCAACTTGCTGTACGCATGGCTCCGCCTTCAGTCAATATAGCCCCGCCCCTACTGTGGATATTGTCGTCAAATTGGCCTGCGGTATTGTCATCGTATGTCTACCCTTTGGGGACATGCCATCTCGGAAAATAGTTGGATTTTTATCAATAAATCAACAATATATTGTGTGTACCGGAATATGCATTTAATGACATATTAATCGTTTTTAGTTACATGTACATGTTTTACAAATGAATACGCTGTATGTAATACAGCAGTGAAATGCAAACGTATATTAAATAAATATAAAACAATGACAGACATGTAATACATCATATTTCTATTAAATTGAACGAGTTGAGTTTTACCGAGAATCAACATAAAGGTCATTTGGCACTGAAATAAGAAATAAATACACCAGTATCACTCTCCATTTATATAGAGATGAAAAAGATGAGCAGAGTTGCTGCAAATTCAGACTGTTAATCACTAAGTATGATTTGTTATAAATAGTTTATCCGTAATAGACAAATAGGCAAGTGACGTTTTTAGAATGAAATATACATATGGGCACTGACATCCCTAAACCTTACAAATAACAATGATTGCATGTAGCCAACAGTGATGAAATTGCTTCTTTAATCATTCTTAATGATCAATTTCTTAATGATCAATGAATTGCAAGACTGATACAAAACTTATGTTGGGTATTATAAAGTTCAGCAATCCATTTCCAACTACTTTTCTAGTCACTTATTAGTATACAAATGTACATTTTAATGAAACAACTCTCGGAACATGTCACTCTTATTTACAAGTATGAACCATATTCAATGAAAGTTGTATGCTGTATTCTCTCTAGCTTATTTCATTTTGTAAAAACAACTTGTATAGTGAAACAACTCTCGGAACATGTCACTCTTATTTACAAGTATGAACCATATTCAATGAAAGTTGTACGCTGTATTCTCTCATTTTGTAACAACAACTTGTATCTGAAAATCAGTCATTTTTATGACACTGTGTGCACTATATATTCAAAGCACACTAATCTTTAATCTCAATACCACACTATTATTATTTGAGTAAAAAAACAGTTTTGAAATTGTTTGTTCTGAACAAATGTATTTAGTAATTGCACAATCATGATGTCAAAGAAGGTAGCAGAGGATATATTGCCCATATGTATATCAATATATTGTATGAAAGTATTTGCTCTTGTGAAATACGGAAAACTATCCTCTATTTACATCAAAATACTATCGTTGAACGGATCTAGAACCTTCCCATGCCCAGAACTGCAGAGTTACTGCAAATTTTTACTGTTTATCTTCACTTAGAGGCTCTGATGACACACAGGAGAAACAATGATCTTATTCATGGAGGACAAACATAAACATACTAGAATAAGAAAGATAAAAAAAACAACATGTTTTTGTTTTTTAAACAATGATAGTATACAGTGACAGAAAATGGGTTGGTTATTGTCAAAACATGTTTTATACACTAAATATATTGATGCCTTTTTTAAGTCGGCATCGTTTAAATCTAGACAGATAGCATATTTAATGTTAACCCTTAACCCGCTAAGCACGACTATACTAGCCTTTGCGTCCATTGTAAACGCAGATCAGCCTGCGAGTAACTCGCAGGTTGATCAGGGTTTACAATGTCTGGCTGCTGATCAGTCATTTCCCCAAAACATCCCTTTATCGAAGCTTGTAGTGTATACATGTACCAATCGAACAGTCTTAATTCAAAGAAAGAATAGTCCATTATAAATATGTAGCGGGTTAAGGGTTAATGCAAGCAGCAAAGACATGAATATTTAAAATGATGAATACAGTATGAATTATCATTAACTAATATACATAAACATATATGTATATACATTATACCGTATATACATTATACAAGATTCTGTACTATTAAATAATTAAAATATGATAGTACTTGAAAAAAAAAGTGCTGAAATGCTATAGTTTCTTTTAAAAACATGTGTCCAACATCATGTGGCTCTTATCGAAAAGAAATACAAGAACAATGTATTGGAACAATTGATAACATAGCAATAGATTTTTCTTTCGTTAACGCATGTCTCTAAAAAAAAAATTCACTGATAGTTTTATACACTAGAAAGATTGATGCATTTTTAAGTCAGCATACAGACATTATAATCGTTTAAACCTAGACAGATAGCATATTTAATATTAATACAAGCAACAAAGACACAAATATTTAAAACGATGAATACAATATGAATTATCATTAAAAAATGTAAATAACATATTATGTGTATATACATTATACATGATTCTGTACTATTAAATATTGACAATATGATAGTACCTGGAGAAAAAAAAACGTGCTGAAATGCTATAGTTTCTTTTAAAAACATTATTGAAAAGAAATACAAGAACAATGTATTGGTACAAGATAACATAGCAATTTATTCTTCTTTCATTGACATATGTCTCTACTAAGAAAAAAAATCACTGATTGATCGGACGTTTACACATATTACAAAGAATAGAATCGGGTTTTACGGCGCACCAACACATAAAAGGTTATATGGCGCCTAACAGGAATGAACATGCCAGGCTTATCCTCCATTTACATCAAGATAACATATGGAGAATAGGTCTTGCAGAACTGCAGAGTTGCTGCAAATTATATAGTAGACACTCCATTTACGATGGAGCCACGTTTCCATACGCGCTATCACGATGAAAACCTTGAATGAGCATGATAAAAAAATGACAAAATGAACATGAAGGTGGGGTCCTATCCCTCTGTCTCTAGCTAGATTAGCAGTGGATGTATTCTACCCCGGCAACCACGAGGGAGATATTACAAAGAAAGTGGAGTTTAGTAATACAGTATTCCAAATTACTTGAAGCAATAACAATGGTAGTGTACAGTTACATAAAATGGTTTGATTATTTTCCACACAAATTTCATACATCATATTTATTTAAGTCAGCACACGACATATAAATACAAACATGTTATTTATCAAAGTCTAATGTAATAAATGAAACCATATTAGAATAAATTATAAAACAGCAATACAAATAGCAAGGTGAAATAATATTAACATAAGAAATATTTAAAACCATATGAATACAAATGCGAATTATTAAATTGTGAATAATTTGTTTTTCAATATATGAAAATTAAAATTTGACTCTATACAAAGTATTAATGCATTTTAACAGACTTCAAACATCAAGAAAAGTCCATGGTATGGTTTATAAATAACAAGGAAATATTTGCTATTCAATAAACTTCTATTAACAAGAGGTCAATGACCTTGAAGCTCTACTGATTGATTTTGTTTTCAGGAAGAAGTCGCTACAAACTTGTTTTTTGAAAATCTATTTTTAGCAGTGGCGGCCATCTAGAATTTCCGGCCGACCTGAAATTTTGCTAGGATCAATTAGACATCAAGAGCAACATTCCTGTGAAGTTTCATGAAAATCCGTCAAGTAGTTTCAGAGGAGTAGTCGCTACAAGTTTTCATTATATAACTCTATGTAAACAAAGATGGCCGCTGACAGCCATGTTTAACATTGAATCAAAATAATGTTCGACTCGGATAACCATCATGTCATGCTGATAATTTTAGAAAAAGTCCCATATCAATATCACTTATAGTTTTCAAGAAGTAGTCGCTACAAACTTATTTTTTTTAAATCTATTTTTAGCTGTGGCGGCCATCTTGAATTTCTGGCCGATCTGAAATTTTGCTAGGATCAATTAGACATCAAGAGCAACATTCCTGTGAAGTTTCATGAAAATCCGTCAAGTAGTTTCAGACGAGTAGTCGCTACAAGTTTTCAATATATAACTCTATGTAAACAAAGATGGCCACTGGCAGCCATGTTTAACGTCGAATCAAAATAATGTTCGACTCGGATAACCATCATGTCATGCTGATCATTTTAGAAAAAGTCCCATATCAATATCTCTTATAGTTTTCAAGAAGTAGTCGCTACAAACTTATTTTTTAAAAATCTATTTTTAGCCGTGGCGGCCATCTTGAATTTCCGGCCGACCTGAAATTTTGTTAGGATCAATTAGACATCAAGAGCAACATTCCTGTGAAGTTTCATGAAAATCCGTCAAGTAGTTTCAGAGGAGTAGTCGCTACAAGTTTTCATTATATAACTCTATGTAAACAAAGATGGCCGCTGGCAGCCATGTTTAACGTCGAATCAAAACGATTTTCGACAAGGACCAACATCATGTCATCCTGATCATTTTAGAAAAAGTCCCATATCAATATCTCTTATAGTTTTCAAGAAGTAGTCGCTACAAACTTATTTTTTAAAAATCTATTTTTAGCCATGGCGGCCATCTTGAAATTCCGGCCGACCTGAAATTTTGCTAGGATCAATTAGACATCAAGAGCAATATTCCTGTGAAGTTTCATGAAAATCCGTCAAGTAGTTTCAGAGGAGTAGTCGCTACAAGTTTTCATTATATAACTCTATGTAAACAAAGATGGCCGCTGGCAGCCATGTTTAACGTCGAATCAAAACGATTTTCGACAAGGACCAACATCATGTCATGCTGATCATTTTAGAAAAAGTCCCATAGCAATATCCCTTAGAGTTTTCAAGAAGAAGTCGCTACAAACTTGTTTTTTAAAAACCTATTTTTAGATTTGGCGGCCATCTTGGATTTCACATCTACATGAATTTTTGCTAGGATCAACTAGACTTCATGGGCAACATTTCCGTAAAGTTTCATGAAAATCCATTCAGTAGTTTCAGAGGAGTAGTCGCTACAAATAAAAAGTTAACGGACGGACAGACAGACGGACGGACGGACGACGGACACCGCACCACGGCATAAGTTCTGCTGATCTCTGATCAGTAGAGCTAAAAATGAGTTTTTAAGTTCACATAATTGTATTATATACACTAGGAAATATTTACAAGCAGTTTTTATTTACATATAAGTATGTTATATGAGAAATGTGTCCATGAGACACACAGATATTCCCGTTTCAATGCAATGCAGTGACGTAAATGTAAGTTTACTTTTGGGAAGTACATTTTAGTGAAGACCTTTTAAAATTCCAAAACAAAATGTGCAAAACTACAGGTGTTATGACACATATTACATGTTTCTAATAGCCACTTCACCAATCTACATGTACTATCAGCCTGAAACAGACAAGCCTAAAGCTGTTTTACCCCCTCGCCCACCAAACCCCCTCGCCCTTTGGTGGAGGGATCATACTATGGTAGCTACCCAAACCTGCACAAAAGCCAGGTGTCTAGTAACAGCTTCTTATGAGAAACTGTTGCCAGACATTTGAATTGTCTGGATATACGAATAAGTACAAGAACATGTTGATGCTGATGTAGTATTTAGAACGAAAACTATCGGCAATAGCAGGTGCTCGGGTGTGGAGATTATCGAAGCTTGTAGCCTAGACATGTACCAATAATTTACGAAGTAAAATTAATGTAAAACACTTGTCATATATTACAGATTTAATAATGTTAATAAAACAAAATAGTATAGGTGATATAAATATAAGCAATGTTTTGGTGATGAAAGCCTCCCATTATCAGACTGTAACGTACATTCTGTTATCATTTAGTATAACTTTACAAATAGATGCATGTACGGATTTAATTATTTTCTAGTATGTAAGTTTAATTATATCTTTGATGTTAATTAAGAAGTATGCAAATCCATTTGTATTTTTACATCTCTATATATAATACAAGCAATTATAGCAGAATCGTTAGTATGTCTTTGACAGAATGTACTATATGGTACGGTATAATATATCAATAAGGTAAGGGACAACATTTTGTAATGTTTAATGTTGTCCAATGTTTTACCCGCACAACATTTAAATGTATACATGCGATAAGCATTATCATAAATGATATAAATATATCACATACATCGTTTGTCTTCATACATGTACATCAATTTTAGGTTTGATAATATTGGTACCAGAGCACCTGTTATTTTCAATAGTTCCCGTTATCGTACGGAATGTACAGTATGGTACGGCTTTATCCCTAACCAATATATTTGGTGAAATAGCATAGCATTGTTTTTTATGCTTGTACAAATCTCATTGAAGGAGTGAAATATCAATCCATCTCAATTACGATATTCTGAGAGTTTTTTACATGAATTGAATTGGGTTTTAAAACGCACCAATACATGAAAGGTTATATAGCGCCTATCAGGAATGAACATGCTTGGCTCATCCTCCATTTATATTGAGATAATTATGGAGAAGTTTTTTACTACATCTGTGTTGATTCAGAACTAGCATAATAAACATTTAGTAAATATACATAAATATAGGCTCTGTTCTGAAAACAGCTCTCTATATTAAGCTGCTAATTGGCTGGTTCTGGGGCATCAATGTGTTAATTTTTAAAATGGAAGTTATCGCTGTAGGCTGGTTCCCGAGTAATCAATTACCAATAGATGAATAGACACGTATTTGGGAGAATCGTAGTTTTGGTAAACACTCGATATAAAAACAAAGCGGTTTTTCGAAATTTACAGAATTTATAACACTCTTCTTATAGTGTTAAATCAGCATTTATATTGCAAGCGCAATATTATTATCATGTCAGTTCATTTGCTCAATTTAGTAAAGAAGTAAAATAACAATTATTCTTCATTAATTACTTCTCCTTCAAGTGGCACTTATCAAACATAATCACAACTACATTCATTGGCTTCCGCGGACGAATAATAAAACAATGTTGTGCTCTTATAGATGGATTTGGGTTTTGTGCTCAATGATTTGCAGGAATACTAGGTGTCTTTTGTCTTTCAACACAGCAGTACACAATCTTGTGGTCTGACCAGTATGTTTCTATGACTCCTGTAAAAACTTGACAATTTGTGAAGACAAGGTCAATCATTGTTCCATAATCTGTAGTATGCTGCTTCAGCTTTTGAGTACAGGAACAATAGTCATTCATGAAAGAAAGAAATTGTCCGTTTTCAATATTGCCATCAATATTAAAATCTCCAATAATGACGGTTTTCACGCTTTTCACTATAAGTGGCACTAAGTTTTCAATCAAACAAGATTTCAATTTGCCCACTTGGAACTTGGGTGATTTATACAAGACAACGAGTTGGTAATCGTCATTACTATTTTCTTCACAAATTCGCACATATATGAATTCCAAGTCATCAGAACTGTACTTTTCTTGTTGAACAACATTTATGTTTTGCTTGAGGTACAGTACTAAACCATGATATGGTCGTGATAGAAGTGTGTTTTGGTCATTTCTGAGACCATTAAACCCAGGTATGCTAAAATTCGTGTCTAAATCTCTGTCACAAAGTCTAGATTCTGCTATGCCAATTACATCTGCGGACAATAAATTTGGTTCATATCTTACATCTTCAAAATGTTTATACAGTGATCTACTATTGCTGAATGCAACTTTGAAAGATGAATCTATTTCATATAATGGATTGTAACACAGTTCTAATTTAGCTGAATCTCGTAGGCGTCTAATCTCCACATTAACTTTTTCATCAACTGTGAGTGCCTGTTCATTAAAGTTCAGTATATGAAGATTTTCTAAAGTTCGTACTCTGCTCAAAGCAACATAATGAATATGAGGAATCTTTCTTATCCTTGTTTGGGACAAATCAATAACAATTTCATCAACAGTGCATCCTTGGGCTTTATGAATGGTTTTGCCAGCAGAAGGTTTGAGAGAAAACTGTATTCTTCGAAAGGTTTTGAAGTTGTAGAGGAAAGTTCTCTCAATGTCAAATATTGGTGTCCATATTGCTTGTATTACATCAGTATAATACCCTCTCTCTGAAATTTTTTTCCTGGTAGCAGAACCAATTTTTGAATCATGAAACTGGACCCAGATTATGCTTGGTCGACTAGTTTCAAGCATTTTGTATTCAATATGTTTAACTTCACAGGTCGATCCATTTGTCAATCCATCTTCAACGTTTACATTTACTGAAATGTCATATATCATGCCAACAGCAACAGTGAGATTTTTCATCAAATTTGCAGTTTTACTTGCATCATCAGGAATAGCATTTATGAGCTTTTTTTGCTTTTCGTTGGAAATATTTCCTAAAACAAGTGTATCATTGCATGGTACTGTAATCTTCTGTCCTGCTAGTTGATCCATGAAGGCTTTATTGTAAGCGTCTACAAATTTGTTTTCTGTGAAGAGATGGGGTGCATTAGATGGATATCTATCATCACTTGTATTGATTTCACGATTTTTCAATTCTTGTCTATCCTGATCTGTCAGTGCATTGTGACGAAGTCTGTTTATAAGCTGTGCAAAATACATGTCATCTTTATGTCGCATAATCTCAACAAGTTCAAACATTCGAAAATGTTTTTGCCATAGATTTGGTGCTAATGCTAATGCTCCACGTTTAAGATCATTGAAAATCCATGAATCTCCAACAGGCATAAGTTGGTAGAGGTCTCCAACAGCAATAATGCTAACACCGCCAAATGTACGTTTAGTACATGTCAGCTCTTGCAATCTCTGGTCTATGAAGTTCAGTAATTCATTTCCAACCATTGAGATTTCATCAATTATGACGACAGAAAGGTTTCTATACTTCATTCGGAATGTGTTCAGTTCATCACAACTCAAATTATGATTGCTTTGCATATATTTCTTATGAAAGGCTGAAGCAATGGTTACACCATTTATGTTGAAAGCCGCTTTGCCAGTAAATGCACACAAAAGTATCCTAGTGTCATCTGGATTTTCACCTTCATTTAAATTCAAAATTCGATACAATGTTTGATATAAAGCTTTAATTAATACTGATTTGCCTACTCCAGCACCACCTGACAAGAATGTGAATAAGGGGTCAGTCTTTGTCTTTATCCAATGAACAATGTGATTGTGAAATTCACGCTGTTTGCAATTCAAGTTTCTTAGAAGTTCCCGATAATGTTCATCAGACAAAATAACTCCACTTTCATCTACATTAGGAAGTGCGCATGATGTTCCTAGTTCAATACCAATGTCATAATTTCTGTGTTCTATCACTCTATCAGGATTGAAATAAACAAATGCTTCAGATTCAACAGATCCTTCATTTTCAGCATCTGCATTTTCTTGTTGTGCACTCGGTGCTACTTCATCAAAAGCGTCATATTGATCATCCATTGCCTGTTGCAGTGCTACTTCAAGTTCTTCAGCATTCTGTTCATATTCTTTGCATTTATGATCAACAAAACGCTTCATTTCAAGATAACGTTCCTTGAATGTCTCGGATTTGTCGGACAGTTTTTTTTCATCTCTCCATGGCAAGAAAAGAAGCAGTTTCTCTCTGAAATGGTTCTCTTCATCATGTTTTGCATTAAACCGAACATATCTGATAATCCTTTTATTGGTTCTTTTTCTGATTTTAATGCCATTTTTCAAAACCACTACTGTATCATCTTGGCCAAATTCATTTTCTTGATGTTCTGGTTTATCTTCAAAAGCATCGTCATTTATTTCTTCCACTTTTTCAAATTATTTTGGATACACCACTTCTAGCTGTGAAACATAGTCAGCCAAACACCAGTTTTCTAACTGTTTTGGTCTTCTTGAATATCTTTGTATTATATTGTCTGATACGATATCGGTTGAATCTGCTGGTAATTCATCCAGAATATCCTTGGACTTAATAAGTCTAATACGTTCTTCTGCTTGTGAGGTATTGATGAAGACAACCTCTCTAGAACTCTTTGTAAGTGGTAATTGAAGGACAAGGTAAACGGCTTCTTGAGCACCAACCTCAACACTATTAGAAAATACATTTCCGATATGGCGTACTTGTCCTTTCAGGTCTAAGTTACCATTTCTAGCTTCTTTTGCGGCAGAATCTAATAATGAGCTCATGCCTCTCTGGGATTTGCTTATGTAAGATACAATGTACATAGCACATGCATATGGATCTAACACAAACTGCATATCAAGGTTTGCTTTCCAAGCAAGTAAAACTGTTTGATTGTACAAATTCACGCTCATTTGTTTTGGTTCTCTTTTCAAAAAGACTTTGGGACCATTCAGTGAACTACAAATGCATTTAATATACTCTTCCTCGCACAATTTGACAACTGACACTAAAAATTCATTGAATGAAATATTATCATAGTCATCTTTGTTTTCATTCCATGTTTTCTGAAGTTCTACGTATGTTTTTTTGTACTTGTCTGCTTCAGAATCTAGAGGCTCAAGAATCATTGATTTATTCAATGGAGGCAGAGGATATCCAAAGCGACATTCCTTATCTTTATTGTTCTTACAAGTCTTTGTATGTTTGTGAGTCTGAAATGCAATCAAGTCTGCTATGTCGTTTTCTCCAGTGGAACAAGTAAGAAACTTATCAACATATTCAACAGTTACATCATTGGAATCATGACCATACTTTGAAGCTTTTTCTATCCAGACTAGCATGTGTATGTGGGGAGAACCTCGTTGCTGGAATTCAACACGATAAAAGAAATCAACAACTTTCCCAATTGGCTCATGCCAACTTTTGAGCACAGTCCCAATAAAATGCTGAACTCTATGGTCAAAATACCTTGTACATGTAACCGGATCCTTTTGCACTAATTTCACCTTTTGTTCCCATGTCATTTTAGAAATCTGGTCATCTGTATATTCAACATTGTCATTCAACTTTCCTAACATTTTCAACAAATCAGTCCATTTTGAGTCTGCAGATGACAGCGACATAAACCATGTTGGTAACCCTAGTTGTCGGATCATCGCAAACACCACTTTTTTTCTCGTTTCTAGATATGCTGGTGAGTTTCTCAATTGCCTAAATATATAGTAACCTTCATCTTTTCTAATAAACTGTTCAGTATTGTGAGGATCACGAGCTTCAGCTGCTGTAATTGTTTTCCCTTCTGTTTTACATCTTCGGAGAGCTAGCTGAACCTTATCACTTATTGGTTTTAATTGTATTTTTTTCAATTTGAAAAATACATTTGGAACACTTTGGGCAGCCCGTCTATCTATACTTCTTAGTTCACATTTTGCAACATCACTGATATGTACAGGTACTAGTCTCTCATTGTTCTCAGTTCTCCTTTGTCCACAAAAGATAGTTGAAAAACAAAGATATTCCGAATCTACATCTTGATAAAGGCTTAATGGATGTTGACCTTCACCAGGTGCGAAAGTGTATATTTGATTTGATTTGTTTTGTTCATTTTCATCATTCAACAACGTATCTATATTACCAACATTTTCAACTGCTGCATCTTCAGTGTCTGAATCTACTTCCAATGATGAAGATTTGTCTTGGGAATTCAGTCTGTTCACTAATCTTCAGTGTCTGAATCTACTTCCAATGATGAAGATTTGTCTTGGGAATTCAGTCTGTTCACTAATCTTATTAGATTGATTAGATGCCTCATTGACATTTTCTCTGCGTACCCCAGTTCCAGAAACAAATTATTTTACAACTTCCTCCGCACTTTCGGTAACCTGCTTTATCCAGTTTTGATCTATATCAACGTTTGAATCTTTATACAGAGTACTATGCTTCATCAACCAATGAAGAGCAACAAGAACACGCAATGGTCTTACATTTTCTGTAAATGCACAAGATTGGAAAGAAATTTTTCGTTTCAACTTCACAGCTATAGTTACATTTTCATCGAGCGGTCTCGGTAAAGCAGTGACAGTAGGCTGAATATCAACTGGTACATTAACAACATTCCCTTTCAAAGAGTACTGACCTCCTCTTGGCAATTCTCTAATTTGCATGAATGGAATTCTTAGTGAAATCAATCTTTCCTGGAGGGGAAACAATTTTAACTCATTTGGCTTTACAGGCCATTTCATTCCATTTGCTCGACTTAACCTAGGAGTTTTGTTTTCACGTAACGATGAATTGCATGTATGACAAACCCATTCTTTTCCATTTACTGATGTAAACCCTGTGAGATATGCTTCCTTCATTGCAGTGTGTAAATTATCAGTGCCAACTACACTTTCTTTAAACCAAGTCTGGTGACAACAAGAGCATACATACAGAGAACCAACTGTAATTTTATCATGAAACAATTCAATGCACTCTTCAATAATTCTGCCATATTTACGTTTTTTTACAGCACTGACTTCTTCATTTCTAAAATCATCAGTCTTCCGTTTCATTGATTTTCTATGTTTGTCGCTAATTACTTCAGGCATTTTGTTATCTTTTGCATGATCTCCATTGTTGTTTCAGCACACGTTCTCGTTCTAAAACTATTGGCATTTTCCTTGCGTTTTTCTTTAAAATAAGCTCCTTCTGTCTTTCTTCATCTCTGAAATTTTCATTTCCTCTGGCTGTACGTTTGGTTTCTTTTTCTTTTTCTTTAAACTCAGTATATAACTGTATATTTTTTCTGGCTAAACGTTTGCTTTTGAGTTCATGCTGTATTTCCTTTTGTCTAAATTGTACGTTTTGTCTAGCTGAACGTTTGCTTTGTTTTTCTTTTTCTCTAAATTGTACATCTCTTCTAGCTGTACGTTTGGTTCTGAGTTCATTTTGTTTTTCTTTTTCTCTAAAATGTACATCTTGTCTAGCGGAGTGTTTAGTTCTGAGCTCATGTTGTTTTTCTTTTTCTCTGAACTGTTCATCTTGTCTAGCTGAACGTTTGGTTTTGAGTTCATTTTGTTTTTCTTTTTCTCTAAAATGTACATCTTGTCTAGCGGAGTGTTTAGTTCTGAGCTCATGTTGTTTTTCTTTTTCTCTGAACTGTTCATCTTGTCTAGCTGAACGTTTGGTTTTGAGTTCATTTTGTTTTTCTTTTTCTCTAAATTGTACATCTTGTCTAGTGGAGCGTTTAGTTCTGAGCTCATGTTGTTTTTCTTTTTCTCTAAATTGTACATCTTGTCTAGCTGAACGTTTGCTTTGTTTTTCTTTTTCTCTGAACTGTTCATCTTGCCTAGCTGAGCGTTTGGTTCTGAGCTCATGTTGTTTTTCTTTTTCTCTAAATTGTACATCTTGTCTAGCTAAACGTTTGCCTTGTTTTTCTTTTTCTTTGAACTGTTCATCTTGTCTGGCTGAACGTTTGCTTTGTTTTTCTTTTTCTCTAACTGTTTATCTTGTCTGGCTAAACGTTAACTTTGTTTTTCTTTTTCTCTATACAGGTCATTTTGTCTGGCTAACTGTTTACTTTTAAGCTCTTTCTCTCTGTACTGTTTATTTTCTCTTTTTATCTTCATATAGTTTTTCATGTACAACTGGGAGACATTTTCTGTCTTCTTAAGGATTTTTCTTTGAGATTTACAATTTTGTTCATTGAAAGGATCTTGTTCATTAGAGCTGCTTCTCTTTCTTCTTTCAATGTTACTTTTCGAACGCTTGCTTTCAGCCATTCTTTTAACTGGGATCCGGGAACATACATTTACTCTCTCAGATGACTTTTCCACAGATTTGCATAATTGATCTTTGAAATACTTATCTATTAAACTTGTAGTATGTTCGACAGAGTTACAACTTTTTGCAATCTCTTCCTGTTCTACAAAAGACAACGGCATTACATCAAATTGTAAAGACAAGTCAATTAGCATGCTTGCATAACACGCATACATAAAAGCAATCAAGTCTACAAGCTTCTCAAAAGAAATCAACAATGCTGTCCCATCTGGTGCAGACAAACCATCACTTCCATGCGAATGAGAATCAAAGAAATAGAACAAATATTCATGGACAAACACTGCAGAGCATATTGAACCTATTATTATAAGGACCGATGGGACTTGTTCTAAAACTGTCTGTAAAGCATTGTGCAGGGTTGGTAGATCATGGTTTTCAAAATGAGTAATTGCACATCCACTGATGATATCACCTTTTCTAATATGAATTTGGTTATAAAATATTTCTACACATGGCGGAACATCCTCAAAACACAATAAATTGTTGACATATCTTTTACTTATTTTCAAATCTGTTATTATTTGTAAATAAAGATTATTTCCAAATTTCAGAACATCATCAAGAGCTGTACAGCTATGAAGATTTGAATATTTTGCAAATAAAAGTGCTGTAAGAGCATTTGCTGTACATTGACTTCCCCGAGAAATTTCTGAAAATCTGTCATCTCCTTGATTAAACGACCCTTGTAAAATTGATACACTGTTCACCTCTTCTGTTCTTTGAGCAACATTTTAAGAGGTACTTTGAGCAACATTTTGAGAGGTACTTTGAGCAACATTTTGACTGGTGTTTTGAGCAACATTTTGACTACTTTGAGCAACATTTTGTCTGGTACTTTGACAGTTTTTTTCAACATTTTCTTTGTCAGCAAAAATGCTGATTGCTTTGGTCTTTTTGGATGGAAGATTAACCATTTTTTGTGTCTTTTTGGATGGAAGATTAACCGTCTTTTTAGAGGGAAGATTAACCCTTCTTTCCCCATCACTCTTCACAAATGTATTTTTCCAGTTCTTTCATCTAGGCATTATGAATCTGAAATAGAAGACATCTCTGTTTAAAACGAAATACGCTCCATCTGTAAGACATCTCTGTTAAAAACGAAATACGCTCCATCTGTTTGCTACATTTTTTTAGGTGTCAGGTCAGTATCACCTTGACCCACAAACAAACAAAAGCGCTGCCAAACGGGGCATTATACACCCGTTTCTTTAGATTATGTTAGTTTAAATCTATTTATTTTACAACGATTGTTACCAATCACTTTCACTTTCATTGGGTTATATAAGGTTATGTTAAAAGCATTTCTTGTGTGAGGTCAATATGACAAGGGCTATGCAAAATATAAGATGATGATGATCTGAAGGTGATTAATACCCCTGCAACACCGCTATCAATTGGAAACATTGCATCTATAAACAGACAAAGTTGACTCAATTAACCTCTGACTTTTAAGTAAGTTTCATAAAGGTTGAATAATAAACAATGGACATTTTGAGGAAAGGAGCATAACTCTGGCATAACCGGTGGAATCTGGGAAAAAAAAGTAATTATAATAACTAATAACAAAACAAGAGGTCAATGACCTTGAAGCTCTACTGATAGGTTTTTGATAGTTAGATCAGCATTCCTGTGAAGATTCATGAAAATCCGTCTAGTAGTTTCAGAGGAGTAGTCGCTACAAGTTTTCATTATATAACTCTATGTAAACAAAGATGGCCGCTGGCAGCCATGTTTAACGTCAAATCAAAATATTTTTTGACAAGGATCAACATCATACTGATCATTTTAGAAAAAGTCCCATATCAATATCACTTATAGTTTTTCAAGAAGTAGTCGTTACAAACTTGTTGAAAATCTATTTTTAGCCATGGCGGCCATCTTGAATTTGCGGCTGACCTGAAATTTTGCTAGGATCAATTAGACATCAAGAGCAACATTCCTGTGACGTTTCATGAAAATCAGTCGAATAGTTAGAGGAGTAGTCGCTACAAGTTTTTACTAGATAACTCTATGTAAACAAAGATGGCCGCTGACAGTCATGTTTAACATCGAATCAAAACGATTTTCGACTAGGACCAACATCATTTCATGCTGATCATTTTAGAAAAAGTCCCATATCAATATCACAGTTTTCAAGAAGTAGTCGCTACAAATTTGTTTAAAAAATTATTTTTAGCCGTGGCAGCCAACTTGAATTTCCGGCCGACCTGAAATTTTGCTAAGATCAATTAGACAAGAGCAACATTCCTGTGAAGTTTCATGAAAATCCATCAAGTAGTTTCAGAGAAGTAGTCAGTACAAGTTTTCATTATATAACTCTTATGTAAACAAAGATGGCCACTGGCGGCCATGTTTAACGTCGATCAAAATAATTTTTGACAAGGATCAACATCATTTCATACTGATCATTTTAGAAAAAGTCCCATATCAATATCACTTACAGTTTATAAGAAGTACTCGCTACAAACTTGTTTTTTGAAAATCTATGTTTAGCTGTGATGGCCATCTTGAATTTTCGACCAACCTGAAATGTTGCTAGGATCATTTAGACATCAAGAGCAAGATTCCTGTGAAGTTGCATGGAAATCCGTCGAGTAGTTTCAGAGGAGTAGTTGCTACAAGTTTTTACTAAATAACTCTATGTAAACAAAGATGGCTGTTGGCAGCCATGTTTAACGTCGAATCAAAACGATTTTCGACAAGGACCAACATCATGTCATGCTGATCATTTTAGAAAAAGTCCCATATCAATATCACTTAGCTTTTAAGAAGTATCGTATTGTTTCTAATTAGCGCCCCCGGGGCGTGACATTTTCTGAAAAGGGGGCGCTTATTAGAACGCTTTTTGTAAATCAGTACACATTTTAATTTCCTTATATAATGCTACAAAAAATTGTTTTATTAAAATATGGAATTGAATTCATAAGTGTGTGTATACTGTTTCTTGGATTTTAACCACTTTTCTTGGATATTAACCACTGGCACTGGAGCCGCAGATATTATATAAAAAAAACACAAAAAAAAACGATATCCCCCTATTACCTATATAACACATGGTAGACATCTTTGATATGACCAACCTCGTTTCGAAGGCTGAATCTTTGTCAAATTACAGAATTGATTCAAATCCTCTACACAGTTTGTTAGGTCTGACTCCCATTTATCACATTAAATTCACAGTTCGTACGAAAACGCACACTGTGCGGAGAAATTTAAGTAAAATCGTCGATTTCTGCCATTTCAACATTTCCTACCTGACCCGCACTTCCGGCTGTACTAACTTCTCGAATATTTAATTGTTTTTACACCTGAGACTTGATTAGTCTAGATCATCTGCGACGATTGCTTGTTTTCAAGACAAACGTTTGTATTTACAATCAAGCGTCGAAGATGATCAAGACTAATCAAGAATCATTTGTACAAACAGTTAAATATTCGAGAAGTTGCGAATGGGTCTTTGTAACTGGTGATCCTATTGGGCATTCGGAACTTTTCGATAAAACCGGAAGTGCGGGTCAGACAGGAAATGTTGAAATGGCAGAAATCGGCGATTTTACTTAAATTTCTCCGCACAACGTGCGTTTTCGTACGAACTGCGAATTTAATGTGATAAATGGGAGTCAGACCTAACAAACTGTGTAGAGGATTTGAATCAATTCTGTAATTTGACAAAGATTCAGCCTTGGAAATGAGGTTGGTCATATCAAAGATGTCTACCATGTGTTATATAGGTAATAGGGGGATATCGTTTTTTGTTTTTTTTTATATAATATCTGCGGCTCCAGTGCCAGTGATATTAACCACTTTTACACCTCAAGGTAAGATTATTTTTTTTAAAAGTTAGAAGGAGCGCTAATTAGAAACAATACGGTAGTCGCTACAAACTTGTTTTTTAAAAATCTATTTTTAGATTTGGTGGCCATCTTGGATTTCACATCAATATGAATTTTTGCTAGGATCAACTAGACTTCATGGGAACATTTCTGTAGTTTCATGAAAATCCATTCAGTAGTTTCAGAGGAGTAGTCGCTACAAAAAAAGTTTACAGACGACGGACACCGCATCACCGCAAACAAGAGCAGTCGCCTTTTAAGGGCGACAATTATAGCACCGATACCAGTCTTCACCCTACCGTTTGAGTAAAAATTGAGTGGAATGGGATTTTCATGATCAGGTAATGATGGCCTTGACCTTTGACATTCTGACCTCAAGACCAATAGGGGCCATCTTTTCATCACAGGCAGTTCACCTATTAACAGGGTTGCCACCCTTATTGGAAGGCCAAATTCAAGGACTTTCAAGGACCTTTTTAATTCCAGAATTCAAGGACTAATACTCGCGCAATGTAATGCACAAAACAGCAAAAAATATTTCAGGAACGCACAACCAATAGCCATTTTTGGGATGAACACAAAAATCCAGAATTTAAGGATCAGATTTTCAAGCACTTTTCAGGCCTTTTTTTTCTTCAAATTCAAGTACTTTCAAGGACCCGTGGGAACCCTGTATTAAGTTTCATGAGATTTGCTTCATGGGGAGACGAGTTGCTGAGCAGAGGTTTTTTGGGTTTCAATGAACTTGACCTTTGACCTGAAAAACAATAGAAGTTATGCTGTGCCCAATAATAAACAAAGGCGATTGGCTGCAAAAATCAAAACATGGGTCATGCTCATCATGCATGATAATGTTATTTCTTGATTGGATCGAGTTGTTATTTTTACTGAAAACTGCAACGCCCTAAAACTTCTTGCACATGCATAGTTGGATAAATGGCTCTGGTACAAAACATTTATAGCATATTTTTCTCGTATGCGATTTATACTGCACTCTCGGGCCTGCGGCCCTCGAGAAGCAGTATAAATCGCATATACTTGAAAAAGTATCCTATAAATATTACTTACTTTCTGATGTTAGAAAAGTAATACAAGTCAACACTTTTACAAAACTATTCAATTGTAACTTTGAATATTAGAAGAGCATGGAAGTCAAGTCACTCATAACATGTCGGGCTCCACTGGGGATCACACTGTATGGAGCTGGACTGATCCCAGGCGACTCATGTGCTCATTGTCCTGCTGTTGGAGATGACATTCTTCTGGACTTGCGGAAAAAATTTAGAACTGTTTTACCCCTTTGCAATAATTCCAAGTGTTTGGCAAAAGAGACAGTTGTTGCCAGGCCTTTTGGGAACAATAAAACATACACAATTTCATATTGTTATCTATAAAATACCACATTTTCCCATCGCCACTGTAAATGTAACTTTGCCAAAAAATAAAATGCCAACCTACCTACCCTATTTTTTTCAGCAATGTTACAGTAAACACAGGTATAATTGTATTTGGCCTCAGTCACATGACATGATCTTCTCAAATTTAAAGTAGAACATGCAAAGGATTCATTGATAGTTTAATAGTACTGAACAATAAGTCAGAAAATTTCTGATTATCTGCATTTATAATTATATGTTGCAACACCATCTGTGCGCAAATAGGTGTGATATGCAATTAGCAAACTAACAGCACTAATTGGCTAACGACTTCACAGGTGGCCATAGGGATTAGAGGATGTTTATTAAGGTCATCTGGTTAATTATGGCCTGATCTACTGGTAGTCTTTACAATGGGTAACATAGCAATTTTAATAAAATAATCGTGAATGGTACCCATGTCGTATGGCAGAAATAATCAAAATTTTAATAATCGTAAATGGTGCCCAAGTCCTATGGCAGCGTGAGCGCTGCGCTAGTGTGTTGACAAGACAAAATATAGCAATTTTCGCTAATCCAAGGGCAATAACTCCAGTGTTACTGGTCCAACCTGGTTGGTTTTCGAACTTGTCCGAGCTTTCATTGATATTAAGGATCTGGTAGTTTGATAAAGATCGGATGAAAAATTAAGAATGTTGACATCAAAAAGTTAGCAGACGACGGATGGATGACAGACAAAAGCCCTACTGGCCAGAGTTAATAACACAGTAGAGCTGAGTTAGTCGATGACTGCTAATTGGTGTTTGTACAGCAAGACTATTGTGTACACCGATCAATTTGTCACAGGTTATCACCTCTCACAATGCAAATTGCCCACGGCGTTTTAATAAACAAGGAGAGTTTAGTTTGACATGATATTTGACGTATTTCAGCATTTTTAGGCGCAGCTATTTTGATTGTAAAAAGAGTCGCGGTCCTTTTTAAAGAACGGCAGCACGTGTGTTTTGAAGGACAAACACAGGAACACTTAAATTGCCTGTGAATACCACTATGCATTAGTAATTTAGTATGAATTTTGGACTATCAGTAGTGAGAGTGGGACAAAATAAATGATGGCTACAAATAAATTACCCCACCCACATTTCACATAAAACTGAAAGTCAACCATTATTTCAAATTTAATTTTATTCACTTGAATAAAAAGCATTTGAAATTGGCCTAATCCACTAAATCAATTAACCAAAAGTTGTGCGAAGTTTTGTTTTTGCTCATCTGAAAAGTGGGTGGGGTAACTGGCAAGTTCCCACTTTTCTTTTTATCACAAACCAGGAATCAAGTAATTGAGACAATGCTATGGATACACGATTTATTTGACTAATAAACATTTCAATACAATATACAATACATATCATGATAAATATTTTCCTGCATATAATAACACAACTGTGTCGGGTATAATAATACAGCGGTGTCGGCGTCTCGTGAAATTTATAGGCTGAGGCCAAAGTTTTAGAATTTTCGCGAACACGAACGGTTTCCTTTAAAACTCTGCATCTTCCAATATGTATGTGGTGGGTGGTGTGAGAGGGGACAATTATATAGGTATGGGCATAACAAATAACAAACAAGGCAACGATTGTCTTTTGGTAGTGTGTTAAAATACACGTTTAATGCTCTTTTGAAATTTTTCGTATTGGCGAGCATCAACGTGTATTGATTATTGCACATTTTACGACTGGACTTTCCCAACGGAATCTGTTGGGAAGGTTTCACGCTTTTAAACAGCATTGTTTGTACATTATATATGCACAGGTTGAAAGAAGATTTTTTTTTGAGTCGATAGGTGTTTCAAAATTCACCTGCCATGATGAAATATCTCAGATTATCCAAATTTATCACGAATATATCGACATATTTCCGAATTATCGAGAGTTACCGCCATCTTGATTGAAATTCTTACTCAGAGTTCAATGCGCATATTAGTTCACCATACGCAACCCACCATGCACCGTCGATAGAATAGAATAGAACCGTTTATTGCTACAATCGTAAAACATTGTGTAGTGTGTTTAAACTACACATGTTTCATGCCGATTTAAAAGTAATATTGTTGTTATATTTATAGTATTGTTAACATTACTTGTTTTATTCGTTTATTATTGTACAGTAATAAAGAGAATATAAAATATATGAAAATTAGCAGTTTGGTAAAGATAATAATAATGAAGTTGCAAGAGTGTTCAAAAGGCAAAAGATAGCGGACGACGACGGGCGACGGACAACTGACAACGGACAACTCGTCATCCCATAAACCCTGGGGGTGGGGGGGGGGGGGGGGGCGTGGTGGATGGGGATTTGAATACTAGTGACAGTTATTGTTTTCGTAAACAAAATCACCATGTTCAGCTCTACCAAACACACAACGATTTCTTTTTATAAAGCACAACGTCCCATCCTAGCTCAACTAAATTTGGGACTTGGTTTCCTT